>JAHWXV010561180.1:0-16022 GCA_024586415.1 Phrixothrix hirtus | reverse complement strand
TTTACGAAGCTGTTTCTAATGACATCCTGATTGGGTTTGAAATACTGTTTTTATTGTAATAAATTACTAATAACCATATAATTTCTCTACGTAATGTTCTCACCTCTCAATACCCCTTTTCCATCTATCGACTAATGCGTCAATTCCATCTGAGAAAAACTTTTTTGGTTGCTTGCGAAACATTTAATACCGCACATCTTATGAAAATTAAGGTGGTTCACAACAATACTATGAGTTGAATCGACGCTCACGTTTAGTTTTGAAGCGATTTCTTCAAGTTGTATTCACCTGTTTTGATAAATCAGCTCTTGAACCACTGCAATGTTCTCTGGAGTTATTACACGATTAACGGGTCCCTGTCGCAGAATGTCTCTCATACTTTCAGTTTCATTTTTAAACTAATCTAAACGACCCATGCAGCTATTTTCACATACATTTATCATTGTTTTATGAATTTCAGATGGATTTACACCCTCAACAAAAATCTTACAACTGAGCGCATTTCTTCCCTAATGCAATTATTTAGCGACGATACTGCAAACAATGAAGACAGATTGGTACTGCAGTTGTTTATCTAATATACTAAGCGGTCAGAGGCTACCCAGATAATTACTTTAAAACTCATTCAATTGTATTGTGTAACGGTGATACATTTGCACGCTCTACAGACTAAATCCGGATTTCATTTGAAACGGCCTCGTATATAAGAAATTTAAGAGCACCCTCTTCATAATTTATTAATATTTGTCATCCTGGCGTACGCGGTGCATCCCATAGTCGATATTTGCTAATGTAACACACCCTAAGAACTCCCTCTTCATTTCAGCTGATCGCAGTTAGCGCGTTTTTATTAATGTCATCCGAAACCCGACTTGATTCGAATATTACTTTTTTTTTATTAGATTATACATTAAAATACATATATCAAAATAACTATTATTCACAAATTAAGATCAAAGCAACTTATTTAATTTTTTATGCTATGTTTTGCATTTCTATCTATAAAAAACATCTTCAGGAATGTTTTATATTGACCTCGTACTATTCAGAATAGTTTTACTGGTTTGTACTATAAAGTTATAGTCAAGTTTCAATTTAAAGCTCAAGATAAGATGAAATATTCAAGGTACAACCTAAGTTCTAAATTTGAATATTTTCAGAATATGTTTACTTCAAAGCAGATTAAAAAGTTTTTGTACAAAATATGATTTACATGTGACCGTATTTTAAAATATAGAATACATTAAAGTATGCTAAGCCCAGAAATCTTTCATGTTTACAAATAAACATAGTGCAAAATATTAATTCCAAAATAATTCTATGAACAGCTTGCAATTAGTAATTCCTTTTGACAGTGATCATTAAATTCAGATAGCATATTTAAATCAATAAAAGAATAGAATGTGTCATAAATTTGTAACATTTATTTTTATTAACCATACATGCATAAGGTAATTCTAGAATTTAGACCGAAAATGTGCATTACTTGAAAATAGATACCAAAGTTAAATAGATTTCGTAAATAATATTGTATTTTACGCACTTAATAATGTCTAACGAATGCTTTTTATAGACAAAAAAATTAATCGCTCGTGTTGAAAGAGTATCTACAAACTAATACAAATATACGTGCTAATGAAAGTGAAATAACGAAAATATGATTTTCATTATAAAATGTCGTAATTGTAAGTACTTTTTATATTTAATACTATATAGTTAAGTTTGATATCTATAATTTATAAAAACATAACATCAGGTGAATGATTTCATTTTTCAAATAAGTATAAGTAATACAATCTAAACCTCATTTACGTGGCAATTTTATAGAGTACCTAAACCATTTAGTAACAATACGATTTTAAAGCTTTAATAAAATAAATAGTGAAATTAATGCTTGTACAACTGCTTTTATTATAAACTTTAAAGTGACTCTGTTAATGGGCAACCTTGAAATGCTATTTTATGTTGTGTATATTATCTTAATACCTTACAAACTAGTAACATATCCCACTATTGATTAATAAAATATCATGGTTTATTGAAATATGCCCAATGCTGTATTAATTAAGTAAATCAATTGCATTACTGCATTGTTGGTGGAAATTTTTATTTGTAAAACGGTGTTTCTTGCTGCTTGTTCAATTTTACAGATTCGCGCACGCAGAAAATGGGATAATTGTTTGAATATCAAGTACGCTTGTGGAACTATTTAATTCTGAAACCTGTGATTCAAAATCTAACTACGAAGTTAGACATTTTTAAAACAAAAAGTAGCTGCAGTATGTAAAGACTAAAAATATAGAACGCTGTCAAAATAAATTAATTAAATAGTAAACAAGAAGGGTGCAAAATAAGAACTCAAGCAAACGTAAGATTTGCAAGGATATTATTACTACTAGATGGATACAATGAATTTTACATACTATATACAATTTCTTAAATATTTAATTAGATACAAAAAGGAAACGTGCACTTTTGTTCGTTTATACGTTTTCCTTTTAAAAATTTTGACTATATATATATATATATATACATATTATATTCAATATAAAATATTCATTATTTTTATACTTTGAATATGACCCATAATTCATGTTTAAAATATTCCAATATCCGTTATAACCCGTTTTTTTTTGTTTGATGGATAGTTTTGGTAATGCATAAACTAAATTACGGTTATACAGAAGAAAAACTAAAAAAAGCGAAACAGTGCTTTAAATTAAAGTATGTTATATAGAAGAAAAAGTTAATTTTGTCTATAGCGATGTTATATCCCTACTTAATCTGTAAATACAAGGATTGAACTATTTTTAATATAATTAATGGCTGTATAAGCTTTTGTTGGCTTTTACTCAGGCAGCATGAAAGTTTTTTGTAGTATTTAACATTGATTTAGTTTTTCATTATCTCAAAATTTTAAGTTAAATTAAAATTATGGATTCATTGCAAATACTCATTTAATTGAAAAAATTTTTAAAATCAGCTAAGATTCACACCCACGTGCGATTACATAATTCCTTTCAATATTACGAGATAGATAGGGAAACACTTATTTTTAACTATGTTCCATTACGTCTCTAGTAGTGTACATCATAAGTTAACTACACTGTTCCGCTTTCTAATAAGCGATATTTATTATACAACTGGGAATTGATACTGTGCTTCTATATACATGTTCCTTTATTGCAATATAGTGTTCCAAGAATCAAATCTATTCAATGAAAGTAGAAAGCCGACAATCAATTAAAGCATTACCCAAAGCGCCATAATTTAACTTACTCAATGTACCAATTGTAAATTTATAGGATAGGTAGTTCGAAAGACACTATTGGTACTAATCAAATTTATTTGGGCGAGACAAAATAATATTGTGATCTTCAAGAATGTGATGCTTTTATTATTTCAGTTCATTAATTCTAATGCAGATCATTAAAAATTAACATAAAGTAAATAAGATACAGTTGTGTTGTTTTACACCAAATTTTTCAAATTTGAGTATGTTGTTTATTACATTTCAGTTTTGAAAGGAGTATTTAAGTAATATGAACATCTAAGTATCTTGTTAGTCCCTTGTAATTAACATGTAAAAATTGCTCAGTTCTCACATTATAAAATTGAAATAAGCCATCACCTATTTCAAATTTCTAATATGTTACTTAAACTAGAAATTACCTAACAGTATTTTTAAGTTAAAAACGAAATCCACAAACTATAAAATAAATATTTAACAAAGTCTAAATTGTATTCGGTTAATAATAAATACGGATTTGGATATATAATCCATAGTATAAAATAAACTAAAAATCGAAGGGACAAACTCTAATCGTATACTCAATATGGAAAGGTCTTGTAGCACTAAACCCATAAAGCAAGGAATACTCCGAAATTATGGTGTCATATGCTTTACTAAGTTTTAAAGCTAGGGAAGGTTGCGAAACAGATGCAAATATCTAACGGAATTCCAACGGTTTTCTGACATGGCACGCAGTCAGTAGTTTGAAATTTTAGATCCTTTGATTGGTCAAGGCAACAGCAGAAAGGGAAATTAAAAAAAGTTATAAAAGCAGAACCTTACAAGAAAAACCATATTTGTCGCACACCAGTGTTGCAATAAACAACCAGAGTGACCGCTTTGTAAGTAGATCAATTTGATGGTAAATATGTAAATTCTGAAAAATGCACTGCGCTCAAACTTATCCAGGTACTTGAAAACTATAATACATATGATTGATAAACGGAAGCAGAAATAAAGTGTTACGGAATCACCTACAAAAATTTTATAAAAATTAAGTTTTTATAAAAACCGCAGTTCGTAAAAATCGCGCATCCCACAATTAGCAAACTTGAAGATTCCTGTCCAGATTACAAATTGGCATGGAAATAAATCAAACATCTAAATCTCCTTAAAAGGAAATAAAACAAAAGGAAAATATATCATTAACAACCGGTCAAATGGTAATATCAAAATCAAATTAACTACGTAAGTGAAAGTTATGAAGTCTTAAAGACTAATAAATTCCTTAAACTAAGTGTTTTTACAAATTTTTATTTTAACGTAAAATTATAAATTAAAAGTTTAACAACCTTTCTACCTGTTGTTCCGATATTTAGCAAAGAGTCATTTAAAATTACCATCATATTTTGCAGACAGTCAAGACTTTACACAAGATCAGTAAATCAGGTTATTGTATTTATTTATATAACTGTGTCTGTACCACATTTATTTCATTTTGTAGATGTAAAAATTTTAAATTGCATTTGTTTTTATATATTTATTTTAAATTTGAAATTTAATAAATGTATTGCACTCATTGTACTTTGTTACTTATCTGGTATACAATTGTACGTCGTAAATAAAATTGTTGGTGTGACCCACAATTTTACAAATAAATATTAAAAAGAAGCATAAAAAGTTTACCTCCTAGCAAGACTTAGCGATACAGTAAATTCATTCTACGAACATGGGTTTATCCCTAAGGGTTATTATCAATAATAAAGTCTGAGAATATTTCGGTTGCCTACAATTCTAAAACCAAATAGCTACGTCACTTTAAAAACGTAATACAGTAATTTATTTTAATTTCTTAACACCAAACCAAGTAACTAACAATCTATTTACTTTCTACCAACTTTAACTGCGTTAAATTCAAGATATGACCTTATTAAAATTTCAAAATAAAATAGAGCTGTTAATATCAAACTAAAACTACGGGATTAAAACCACACAATTAAATTTAGCTATTTCATTGAACTTTGCAGTTGTTGTGAAGCAGCCAAAAAGCTTGACCGTTTGTTCCGTGTTAGATTCGTAATATAACAACAAGTGGATTTATAAAAACTTAGAAAAAATGCCGTTAAGTTAGTAGGGTTGGGTTGTGTGAAGGCGTACAAATTTTCATTATAGCTCTATGACCATTTTCGAGAGAATTCTTTGAGTAGGACGTCGTTATGTCCTAAATTTATGATGGAGCACAGAAATATTCATTTTAATATGTTGAAGGAACGACATATAAAGGCTCCTTGCGATTTAAGTGTAAAAAGCGAGAGATAAATGTAGCGGCTTTATCAAGAAAAAAACTTCTGCTTACTTTCAAGCTGGTAATTACGTAGTAAGTATAGTTCTAATGACTAATTACTAGGTTACTTAAGTAATGTAAATGTTCAAAAGTAGTATAAAAATAGTTAGTAGAATAAAAACAAGTATTCAATAATAATTAAAGATGCATTCAATTAAAAGTTAACGAAAACAGCTTTTGACATATACAGATGATATTTAAATCAAGAAATCGTTTGTTTTGGATAAATTGAAAATATATAGGTGTAAGGAATCTCTTTTCTTAGTTTATAATTAAAATTAGAGGAATGTTTTAAAGTTGAATAGATCTAAATTATATCAATATTTGTTTCTTAAGGTCAAAAATACAACAAAATAAATTATTAAATAATGGCGTTCGGACATATATTATTATAAATAGATTTGAGCGGTTACACTAATATGATAGTTCAACTCTTTTGTACCTCACGCAACGTTTCTATTATTTACATAATTTTTACGGAACTAATGCAAACTGCGATATCCGAGTTTCAATGAAATTCTGAAGATTGTGCAAATAAAAGATTCGCTATAGAGTTAGACTGTAATAACTGCTCATGAATTTCACAAGTTTGAACCCGTCCACAAGTGTAGCAACAATAGAGAGAATAAAATTACTTTTCACGCTTTTGAGAAGGTAGATCGATCTTCTAATTTTACAACATTAATTTAAGAGTAACAACCTTCCAAGCTGAAAGTTAACGTTTTAATGTTTTCTTAGAATTTTTATGCCAAGAAAACCAAAGTAATTTCGTTGTTCTCTTTCCATTAACTTGGCAACTGTTAAAATATAGATTTCAATATTAAGCATTTATCCCCATTTAGTGATAGGTCCTTTAGTAATTTACCGTGAGGATTTTGCACAATTTAGGGAGAGGTATTTATAACACGTTCACAAAATTTCATTAAAATTGACAACAGGGAATTGCCGGGTTGCTCTTGTTTGCAGAACTACGTGTGATTCGGAACAAATAAATTACTGAACTAAATAGACTTTTCTTAAATTTATTATAAGTTTAGACAATCAATTCTATAGGAATAGCTATAGTAGTAAAGCCCCTGTATTCATGTTCCTCCAGATTCATAGTACAATGTATACATTATTAAAATATCTTCAATCAGATTAGCGTCAAAATAAATAAACCTTCCCGATTACTTTAATCATCGCGTGTATAACAGATTCATTAAATAACATTTACATTTCTAATTCATCTTCATCTCAAATATATCGTTTATTGTTGATATTAAGTATATGTAATATATAAATACTGATTAATAAGTGATTTTATACATTTTTTCACTTTTACAATAAATTCTACATTTAAACGTAGATGTTATATATTTGCTAATATAAACAATAAACTTACGCAATGAGATACTTTTTCAAGTATAAAGATTAATGGTAAAGTATCTAGCAAGAATATAAGTAATAATTTATTACTCTGTCACCTGAAGTATCAGAGTTTCGACTATCGTTTTGAATGAACAAATAGCTCCACTAACTATCCAAATACTTTGATGCCAACCTTATAGCGATACGTAGAAGACAGTGCCCTATTTTGGCATATATAACCTTTAAAAAACATTTAATAAACATTCACCGTATACAAAACTAAAATAATTTAATCTTACTACCTACCACGGCTCTCAAACATTTCATTTCTAGGGCTTTCTTGAGAAATTTCGTTCCTGAATATTTTTTATCTGATGCTTGTGTTGATTTACTTAATGTCGACCAATTTCTAATAAATTTTCAAATGTATTTATTGTTCTACAATTATTGTTTCTGGAGATTCTTTGTAATTTTTAATTAACTTTTTAACCTTAAAATTATTATCGCGCTAAAGAATAAATCGGCTAGTTTCTTATCATTTAAAAAAATGATCATCAAAATATCTATCTAAATTAAAGATTATCATGAAATTAGTCAATTTTATGTTTTCAAGGAAAATTAAGTGTTGCATTTAAGCTTATGCTAATTTTTAGTTTAATATCGCTCTGTTTATTCGACAATTTCGTTTGATATTTAAAACTTGGGAAACTCGCCAATCAATTTTTGTAATTTTGGATTTGCACGTTATTGAATTAATTATTAAATTTTCAATTAATATTGATTCAAAGTATAAAATAAATAAGGAAAGTAATAGAAAATTTTGCTGTTTCTCTTTAAACATATATTATCAGAAAACATATTCTGCGTGGGACTTTACAGCTAAGACATTTGTTGTGTTAGATGAACATAGTATATAGAATGTTCAATTATCTAAATTTGTACTAACGTTTCTGTATCTTAAGTTCAAAAAGAGATAATAGCATATATTCAAGAAGGCGTATAAATTGTATAACTTTGTGAGCTCAGGCGACGGGAACCACGTCGCCTTTTGACGGCCGCTTCAACACGTTGGGTCAAATCACGAGTAGTATTCGTATACTGTGACCCGTTATGGCTAACCTACCGATTTCCTGCATCTGGTTTAGCATTTAAAGTTAATTGTGATATTTTGAATGATAAAAATATTAGGTGAGATATTAATACCCGTTGTGAAGGGGGCCGTTTGTTTCATCTGCTCTCTTCACATATGTCAGGCATGGCATTTATCTGGATTTAAGGAGTCTCAAATTGAATGAATTGACAGTATGCTGAGTTAGAAGCATCTTGTAACGTAGGACTTCAAATTATCCGCTCTAACATTCTCGATTACACCCTTAATTTCGTTAACAAAAATTGTTGGTGCTTCAATGCCGAAGTATTATTAATTATCCAGCTAATAATTTAAAATATTTGTAGTGCCGAATAAATTATTATCAGTTCCTAACATGACATTTTTAGCCTCATGACGAAAGACAAATTGTCGTTTTATATTAGCGTTTAATGAATCGGTCTTTAACTACTTTCTTAATATATTGTCAGTGTATATTTTAATGTAAGAGTAATTTATTCATATGCGTTATCTAGTAACTGACTATTTCATTTTATTAAATTTAAGTAATTGTCATGTAAACCCGTTCCTTGTTTTTGTTTGTTTTTCTTTATTATCGTGCTAAATTTTAATTTAGTATGTTTATTTAATTCCTTTATATACCTAAATAAGGGCGTATTGTAAAGTTTATTTCATGTATATTAAATTGCACAATAAAAGCTGCGCTAGGTTGTATAGTTCTTCTAATTTAATTTGAATTGACCATTGGCGTTTACTTTAAGGGCTGGTCTCATTAGTAAGCATTCATTTTCCCATATGCATTTCTCAGGGAGACTTATGGTTCTAGTCCTTCGGAGCTGTCATTCTAGAAGCGCTGTTTGTTGATTATCGCTAAATATTGTTGAATAAACTCGCAATATTTGCTTCCTGTAGTGGACAGATAATCAGTAAGCCCTTGCAGGTTACCGATTTTATCTTAAATTATCATTATGGAGAATTTATGCACTTACAATACTGTATTTATGTGAATTTAACAACTTAAATTTTAATGTTTAAATTGTATCCATAAATTCAGCAACTCCAATAATAGATTATCTTGTAGGGTTTTATTTTAGTTGTAAGTACTTTTCTAAATTTTATGTTAACATTAGGAAAAACATGCGATCAGTTACTGAACTATTTAATATTTTTATTATGTATAAATTTAGATACTCTCTTGCGTTTATATTGCATCAATGCAATAAAATTTTTTTATTTAGTTATGTAGATAAAGTTTTAGAAATGAAATTACAAAAATTATTGATTGCTAAATTTTCCTGTAAATGTTTTTGGCTTGCACATACTATTTTATAATTCTTGTTTCATAAAAATGCGACTGAGAAGCACATGTGATGGCATATATTTGATAAGAGACGACCGTGAGGTGCGGTCGACAGGAGTTTTGGTAGAGACGATCAAACAAAGCGGTCTTCTGAAATTTTTGCTAACGAAGTTTGATTGCAAGATTTTTGCAATTATCAGTTTTCTTGTGCGATCAAGCAACTTAATTTTTGGCGAAAGCGTCGAATTTAGTTGCAAATGTGCGCAGCTAAGCTCTACGAAAAATGGCTTTATGAAAGTGCCACACAAGTATTCGAGAAGACTGGTTCCGTTTTGATTTCTAGTAATTCTAATATTCTTGTTTATTTTTTGTTGCAGTTCGGCCGTAAATGATATTTTTTTTAAGGCAATAGCCAGTTTAATTTAATCGTTAGTAAAAATATTTTTTTGGAAGATGCAAATTTTTAAACAATTTTGTGTAATATCTCTGGACCTCAAGGTTTAAATTCACAATTACATGTATAGTAAATTAAACAACTATTTTGATGTTTTTACGAAGTTTAAATGGTAAATGCTGCCCAGCCGATAATTAAATTCAGGGACGGCGATAACGTTTATCTACGGTGTTACACATTTTAATGGTTATTTAATTACTGGGTCCATTTACTAACTTTGTAATTTAAGTTTCACATGGTTAGCTTACCTTTAAAAATTGTCGATAGCATCAATACATTTCTTTACTTTTATTTCTTGTCAGAATTAATCTAATTCTGTATAACAAAAATCCAAACCGTTAGATGTTCCGCTCTATTACAAAATTGTTAAACCGTGTTAGCGCTCGAAGCGCATAAACTGTCTTAGTAAACCGCTACACACTGTGATAAGGTGTTGATAAATGATAACACCATTTTTCATAGCAACTTTTGATCTGTTTGAGTTATTGGTACCTTTGTGGATGAATCGCTGCCAAGAAAATCGTAATATTTGTCTATAGCGGCTATGTGTGAATAGAGAAATCACCAAGGATTCAGCTAACTTTGTTTTATTCCTTGTTCTTATTTTATATATATAGTGCGACAATTGACTTTTAAGACTGGAGACATCTACTAAGTGATGGTATCATTGAAGCTAATAATTACCCTATCTAACGCACCTAATTTCATGCCAATCACATGATAAATGGCAAAGTTATGACAGTTATTCCTAACCAAATTGTTAAACCAAGTTGAAATTGTATCAGGGAGCAGAGAGCTATTATTAAATTTGACGCAAGGCTTCGTGAAAGTGTATAAGAAACATTCCAGTTAGTACAGAAAGCATATAATGATGCTTGTTTAAGTCGATCAAATGTTTTCGTGTGGCATAAGCGATTTTTCAATGGCAAAGAATCGCTAGAAGGTGATGAATATACGGGAAGGCCAATTTCAATTCGAAAACCTGAAACGATCGAAACAGTATGTAATTGAATTGGAAGTAACCGCAACGCTTTACTAAAAATGATAGAAGTGACTGCGAACATCAACTGATAGACGATTCGGAACATTATTCGCGAGGATTTGGGCAAAACAAACGTTTGTGCTAAGTTTGTTCTACACGTTGACGGATGAACAAAAAGTAACGAGGGTTAGCCATTCCATAGACATCGTTATAATCGCCATAAATTATCCAAACTTACTGAAATAAAGTGTTACGGGTGGTGAAATAGGGTCCTTTCAATACGATCTAAAAACCAATCATCAAAGTGCGGAATGCAAGTCGAAAAATTCACCGCAAGTCAAGAAAACACGAAATGTACCTTCAAACATCAAGACAGTGCTAATCACATTCTTTGATAGTAAAGGAATTATCCACAAAGAATTCATTCCAACTGGTTAAACAATTATTGGTGATTATTATTTTGCAGTTTTGAAGCGTGTGATGGCCATAATCCTTCGTATCCGTCCCGATTATCAAGATCCAGGCAGTTGAGCGCTGTTGCCCGATAACGCGCCACCTCACAAGTCACTTATTGTTCGGTATCGTGGGTAACTTTTATCTATACTTGCTTTAACTTTGAAAATGATATAAACGCATCTAATAATTTATTTAAATTACTGTTAATTTGTGTTTGTTAGTTTCCTCTGGAAATAACCATATAATATTAATAACTTATCTACTTTTCGTACGTAAAATACGTTAAAGTGAGATCCCTACGCATTAAAACTCATGGTCAGATATTATATGTTAATTACTTAATTTAACTAATGAAACTCTGTAGTTCCTCGTAAAGATAAAACAACCGATAATTAATTATTATTTGCTAAGTCGTTGTAAACAACATTCTGATAAATGCAAACTGGCAATTTTAAATTTTTAGAACAATTTTGTACATCAGGAACAGCTGCAACAGACTTTTTTTGCGATCGCGTATGATGTCACATGCATATCGTATTTCAAGGTTTTCGACTTAAATAGACTTTTTACACCAGTGAGAATTAACACAATGTATAAGTCATTCAAAATTTAACATGTCACATTATAATTTGCTCAAGCTAGCCGCTGTTTTATGAGATTTTTTATATTATAGTCGAATAGAGTTTTAAATTACGCCATATATCGTGTGTTTACGTTTATTATACGCGATGCTTCACGCGTGGTGGCAATTCTGGTCATAATCGAAACTTATGACTCCTTGTCGTCAACATCTTCATATATTGTTCGATTTTTTAACTTTGTTGTATGATGTTGAGCTTTGGTATCAGGCGAATAAATACATTTCACCTTAGTCGCTTTGGTTTTGGTTGTGCGTATTGTTAACTTTTAGGTTCAGCAGTAATTTGCATTCATGATCAAATAACTTATTTAGGTTTAGCCAATTTCGGAAGCTTGTTGAGGTTTTGGGCAGTTTTGGAGCTCTACAGTGGCGCGTATCTATTCACTTTATACTTCGTTAAATCGCCTAGCGCCTTTGCATTTTTCTAGTGATTATTGGTATTGTAAGTTATGCGCGGTAGGCCCAGCTAAAATTACTGATCCACTCCTGCTCCTGGAAACGACTGAATCCAATGCATTAGAAGGAAATATGAGGCATTTGTATCGTTGTAGATGTTTAAAGTGCGTCGTAAAATAAATGTATTCATTAATATGAAATTCCTCAATAAACAAATAGATGAAACAAATTCTTATATTCACACAAACATTGTCTTTAATAGATATTCTGATGATGGATCCTAAAAAGTATCCGAAATTAGTATAATAAAGAATTTTAGCAGATTAATTTGAGACTTTGATTTAAAGAACCCATCATTCTAATAATCCATACATCTCATTCAAGTATTAGACTGCATATATTATTAACTAATCTTGACAGTTCATGATTGTTATGGTTATTTAATGGTATAAAGTGGAAACTGGAAATTAAAAAAAAAGTATTTTACCTCGTTTTATTAAATGGTTATAGTAGTAAGTATCTAAAAGCGTTTATGAAAATGTTTACAATGTTTCTTTATTATTGTGTTCTAATAATATCATTATCTGCGCTTATTTACAATAATTAAAGTTAGTATTTATTATTTAATAAATAAAACTTGTAAACATTATATTAATTTTATGGCTAATTAATTTTATTATCTAAAACTTTTCATAACTATTTATTGATTTAAATATATTATTATCTATGTTGTTATAATCTAATAGGCGTTCCACAATAACTTTCCAAGTCTAAGAATATTTGTATTGGAATTTTTATTTTGTTCACTTTAGAGATCTTTCCGAAGTATTGGATGCAAAAATTGCAAGAGCTTTAGAAATTAAATACAGTTACATTTAAGGTAATGGACGAAGTGTATTTATGTTTATTCTTTGATATAATAGTATTGATGTTAAAGGCTTAATTTAATACGAATTGGTAATTTTTTCTATAAAATTGTTAAGCAAAAAACAAATCTATTACGGAGTATTGCTTATTTTACTGTGAATAACCTAGTCGTAAATAGTTTACGCTTCCCTATCTACATGACAGCACATAATTCTTTTTGTAAACCATATTGATTTCTCTTTAAAATTTGCAGTAGTGTGTGGATAAAGGGTAATCCTTATCCACAAATAACAAATGCGCTTTTACAATAATCAAGGATGAAATCCTCCACAAAGGAGCATCGCTGTTATAATGTTACTAAATAACACATTAGAAATTATAATTTCTTCAATGTTCAGATTATAATGTTCTTCATTTTGTATTATTATTATGTCAATAAGTAAATAATGGAACAAAGGAAAAAGTCAGATACAAAAATTTAAATTCTCTGCACTGAGAAAATTATACTTTTCTTAATATTTAAACGTACTAGTAAACATTATGTTAAAAGACCAAGTAAATTTAATTATTATCATACGCATTGGGTATATATATTAAAATGGACGGTAATTTTTCTTTTATTCTCAAGCTGAAATGTAGTGATTTCGCAGTTTTAACATAAAACTGCATTCGGTCTTAGTTGAACGATAATACAAAGTTTATCTATAAACATATTTAACAAAAAAATTATAACAATAAAAGTGCATCATCCACATTTTAGGGTGAGTTTTGTGCTCAAAAACAAAATTTTAACAACACATTAAATAACTACTCGCACACGAAACACCTAAGAAAATGAACACAAAAAGAAACTAAATTCGTTCCATTAAGCATCGGGAATATATAAAAAGGTAAACGGCAAAAATAGTACTTTTTGTCTTACTACGGTCATAAACACTATAAACTATAATAATAAGAACAGACAGCTAATCAGACTAATAGCAGTAAAAACTAATCTAATGGCATATTTAATTAGACACGCACTTTTATAGAATTGAAGTTTGGGAAACAATGTATTCATAACTAAGTTCTATTTATCAATGTCAATGCTGTATCTAGTTAGTAAATATGAAAATTAGTTAAATCTTCATATAAACTTTTCAATTAATCAATACATACAATAGCTTGTTACGTTCCTAGCTTGGATAACACGTTAAAAATTAGTATAAGAGTTCGAGTGATATAATCAAAAGGGTAAAATTGCAGAAGGATATCTGAAGAATAAGGCAATTTTAGTAAATTAGAGAAGATACATCATAATCACTTATTGAAATGAGGCACGAAAGTGTTCTTAAAATTAAATAAACTTGTTGGAAACCTAAATATTTGGCAATGTAAGATGTAGCCCAATATTTATTTTTATAATATATCGCCTTCCATTAAATAGTACGCAGTAGTTAGTTATAGATTGTAACTTCTATTTCTTAACTAGAGCAGGAAATGACCAAGAAAATCTAAAAAATAGAATAGAATATGGAAGCCAATAATCAAAGAAAATCGTTTGTACAGTTACATGTATTTCTCAAAATTGGTCAACAAAACATAAATGCAAATACGTGATCAGATATGCATTCGTAAGTTTTTCTAATTAACATTTTGCAAATCCTATATATTAATTAAGGAATATCCCAATTCATAAAATTTTGAGAACATTACAGTTGAGTTCGTCCGTCAATAATCTCTCTTAACCTAGCCATTTATAAAGATAAGTGAGCAAGTGTTTAACACAAAATCTTCAATAATTAACACAGTAATCATATTATGTGGGTACATCAAACAGGAACGTAATATGAATTTAATATCTTGAAGATATATCTTTATCTTTTTTTAATTATTGTGTTTGATTATGTAACATTTGAAGATCAAACCAGCCATTTAGCTATTTCATTTATTGCTCCATCATTAACGTACCGTGGTGTTTAAAAACATTCACCTACATGAGTTTCGATTCTCTTTATTGTAACGACTTAACTTTATCAAAAAAATAATAGCTACATGAGTTTCGATTCTCTTTATTGTAACGACTTAACTTTATCAAAAAAATAATAGCTTTCCACGCAAAATTTTGTAACTGTGATCTACCATAACTTCTTAATTAAAGTTTATAGGGAAGTTGTCAATAAAAGTAGGGCATCGTACAGATCCTTCTTTTAATAAATTTTCTATAGTGATGTCAGCAAAAGGTAATGAAATTAATGGAGGAACGTTTCTTATTTTCTCATAATCTTGACGGTACCATCTTCAAAGGGCACTAGTTCCCTTCAGAAGCATTTTTGAATCAATGTAATTTAGGTTAAATCGATACGGAAGCTCTCCTTGAGTGTGTATGTATGTATTATTAGGTAGTCTGGTGTACCACCATATCTCAGGAAACATATCTTTTAAATGCAGCAATCGAAATAAGAGGCAGGGTACTGGATCTGCAATCTTTGTACATAGACTATGTTGCCACTAACGGAGAACAAACATTTGATCCCAAAATACCATGGCTTAACAGTCATATACTCACGCAAAACACATATTCAATGTTCCACAACACAACTGTTGACGTAGTACAAATGTGATGCACTAACTGCGTAAAGCTGCGGAGGATTTCTACATGGACACCTTTGCTTACAAGAACCTTATACAGTGAGAGCAACAATGTTTGTCCGGACGATACTTGTTTCCTCTTGTGTTATCAAAACTTCGATCCAGTCAGATATTAGCTCCATTAGTAAATTGACAGTTGTTTGACATTTGTGTGCGTTAGTAGATTTGTATTGGTTAATAATACAAAATTAGGTTATGTTTTTAATAATTTATCCGACTTCATTATTGACAAAAACAAATTGGAGTACATTAGATGTAAGTA
>JAHWXV010561171.1:0-15656 GCA_024586415.1 Phrixothrix hirtus | reverse complement strand
AATAAGCTAATTAATAATATCTTAAATTTCAGAGGATATGTACTAATTAAGACCGCGATCAAAATTTATACTAACCCTTGGGGTCTTGACAAAAGGAACCTCGCGAAAAATTAACAAAAGGCGTAGGGAACTGTTTCTAGCTATTTCGAGAACAGTTCTATACCTTGAGAGGCAATCCGGAGTAGTGGCGCTCTCTTTCTCTTCACATACCCCGATTTCTATTAGAGCGATGATGGAGTTGGTGTAAATCTTAGGATCCCCCCTTTTTCTCTGGGCTATGGGCCTCCAGTACTGCTGTTGTGTGGTAAAGCCAAAAGCGCTCGTGGTAGTGTATTAAAATGGAGCGGCCCTCGAAAGTGTCGTGACTTCTCATGTGAAACGATTTTTTCACAATCCTACATTTAATAACTGAGCTCGGCGGAAATAATAAGATGGATAAAATCTTCAAAAGTAATTTTAATCTTAATAATGGAAATAATAAATCAAAAGAACACTTTCTAATACTTCGTATATATTTACATTGCTTGATATTTAATAATTGCAATTTAAACAATTGGATTTTTAATAATTGAAAGTCTTCAATGCGAAAAGGCGTTCTTAATACGAATATAATTATGACAGACGCGTAGGGTCGCTTTCGCTGTCTGCAAAGGGAACGGGCGCCGTCCAGCGTTACATTCTACACCACTGATATCTATGAATTTTGTTCGGATAGTTCAGTTTCCTTCCAGGTGTGAGAGGGGTCACATATCTTGCGAGTGTGCTCCTTCGCATAAGGATTCAAACGGTTCAGATGATGAAACCTCGGTCCACTTATAACAGATGAAAATAACACTGAATGCTGGCGTTAAACAGACTCTGGATATAATTAACTCAAAGATGTTTGACGACAGCGTGATCACGAGTAATAGCGGCCCCTGAAAATTCGCTATAGATTCAACTCAACGTATGGGTGTTCTATCTATGCTTATTGCCGACGCAGGGCCGTTACAGAGTAATTCATCCGCTTTCGACAATAAGCTTGTCGGGATCGGATAAAAGGGGGACTTCACCCTTTCGGATGCCTGGACTAATTTCGCAGTTCTAATTCTGCGACGGCGCTTTTGAAATTATAATATAAACAATTCGTCGTGGACGGTTTGCGTTCTTTGCAGTTAACAAATCGCTTTTTAGTTTAACAAAAATATTTCGACCTCATAGGGAAAGCTGTATCTATTTTTTATACAAAGAATGGTGCGGTGTTAACTCTAGCAAGGGATTGCAAGAACTATCGTTTTAGCTTGAAAGCTTCGACTTTTTATACAGAATAATCGGTGTTTCATTCTCTGTTCTACGAAATTTATTGCTAATTGTTATTCGGTCTTACACTTATTGATAAGCGTACAGCTCATGTGCTTTGATTAGCAATGATTTATTTATAACGTAATATTGCGCAATTCCAGTTAATCCCCTCTTATTAATTAAATTCAGTTTTGATATTGTTTATGTTTGTTATACATTTTGGTAGCAATCTCTATTCACTTTGAATGGTTTCTTAATACTTTGGTTGTTGCGTAATATTTCGCCATCTTGAAGATCTAATTAATTACATTTTATTTACATTCAGATTACTGAACAATATTTATTTAACTAAGTTCGCGGTTATTCACTCCCGGTTAACTTCTTACGGCCTTTTTAAAATGTCTTATCATTTTAATCTTCTTGTATTTTCGCGAAAACGTAAGATGCGCGTGATTTGTTGCAAATCGGGCTTCGTGTCGCTTCTTTACATTAACATATTTCGCTGTAAATGTTACACTAGCACCAGAAGTTCTGTTGATATGGAAAATATAAGAAAAGAACATGATTTACTGGATTTATAGGTAGCCACTGTTGCATAAATATTTCCTATAACAAGTTAGTACATTGCATAAAGAAGATTTGGAGAACAGAGTACTTTGCATATTACTACGAAATACATTATTCATTCTATTAAATTAGCTTCCCTGATACAATTAATCCACCACTTGTGTTTCAATTCAATAAACCAGCACAACTAACAAGGATGTCGTATTAGACTGTAAATATGTTATGAAAATTGAAAATTAATCTAAAAGCAATTTCTTGTTGTCAGAATTAACGTTAAATTTCGAAAAGTAATCGTGCTAAAACTAAAACTATGCAAAACAAATAGCAAACACCAAGGCTTTAAAACGTGTTTTAATGCTCCTCTACACTAGATTAGGCAACCCAAAATGCAATAATCAAATATTATTTTTAATAGTTGTAATCAAAATTTTTAAAAAATAATTCTGGAGTGACCTATGGAATAGCATGAATTTATGAACAATAGTTTTATCCACATTTTTTAATTGATTGCGGAAGCGTAATATTAAAAAATGCTAAATAGCGTTTTTTAAATATTACGCTTGGGTAATTAATTAAAACATGTTGAAAAAACTATTGTTCATAAATTCATACTTTTCTACAGGTTACTACAGAATTATTTTTTAAAAATTTTAATTGCAACTATTAAAAATTAATCATATTTGATTATGGTATTTTGGGTTGCATAATCTAGTGTAGAAGAACCTTAATGTTATACAGGTCATGCTACAAATAAATTGTTAAATTTAAAATGTACCTATAATCATAAGAATAAATTAAAATTGTAATCTTATAAATAAAAAATTAGGGTTTGTATATCTAAATTATTTACACGATCATCATTTTTCTATTAATCTAAACATATTATAATGAAAGATGGAGATGATTTGAATGATGTAAAAAGAAAACAGTTATATTTGAGAATCACAATAATTATCACTTGTTACATTTTTTCCAAAGGGGCATTGTACTATTTAAATGGAGCTGACAATGTAGGAGTATACTAAAAATTTATTATTTTACGTAGCGAATAAAATGTGTATACCAACGACAAAGTAAATATTGCCTAATTCTAACAATGGAAAAGCACGATGTGTACATCAACCAGTAGTAAATAAAAGAGACAATTTACAGAAACAAAATAAAATATTGATACATAAATATTTCATATAACCTATCGTTCAATCTATAAGGAATTTAATAGCATACTTTCAGATATCTTAGGTATGAAGTTTCATCTGGAAACGGCGGCATTATCAAAAGCTATAGCATACCTGCTTAATAAAAGGAGAATGAGAAACCCTTTATATTTGTCTGCCGTAGCAATTTTGGCAATACTTTCTGTTTCATATCGTGTTATAGCGTGTAGAAATACTACTGTCCACATTTATATTTAATTGTCAATTGATGTTTTCCCTTTTATAGAAGTTGCTATATGGAAAGAATTAATATCGTTTATTTTGAGGAATGAATAAGTATACTTTGTAATTAAACCAAGTACTAATTTGAATACAGGTAATTAGTTGCGAATATTTACCACAGTTAATGTACCTACAAGATAAGGAAAATAGCAGAAAATGGCGTATGATAAGCTATAGAGAAGCAACCAGAGACAGCGTTATGGAATATAATTGCTTGAAAAGCGTGTAACCACCATATTACCTAATGATAAAGAACAAATGTATGCTTAAACCTATGGACATCATTTAAAAGTTATAAATCTAGGTAGAAATATTGTAATTTGAAATATTAATTTTACACATTTCATTTTAAATAATAAACGACAGGAAAATCAGAATATCGTCCATTTTAAATTTAACTTGAAATTACCATGTCAAACAAAGAAACTAAATCCTTGCAAATTTAAAATAAAATTTTTCTCTCCGCTGGAAACAAACTGTTATTTATATACTCGATAGATATGTATTGTCCATCATTCCATCATTGAAAAAATAATGCAACTTTATTCCCCAATCGAATAAAGCAGTTTTTGATATTTGTCATGTTGTAACTCAATGGCAGATAGTGAAAAAAGATTGGACAGTTATTAAAAATTCCAAGTTGTATATTAAGATTGTTAAACATTATTTATTTGAAAGAAATTTTGTAGTATTTCTTAACAAACGATATGAATATATATAAAATTGACAACACATCACCTCGTTTAACCCTTTTTGCGTATCTATTTAGCAAAATGGTAAATATTTTGCACACAATGAAACAATTTGGAAACTCAAAATGTCTGTATGTGGAGCACTACTTAAAGCAAGAAAACAAAACACAAACCTTTTATTCATTTATTATTACATTAATATTGGAGCAGTTTACAATATAAATGCAATGACTAATTCTAGATGTAGATTTTTCACTAGTTTTGTATAAGTACTCCAAGTTCTTTTAGTAAATAATAACAGATTCTGCTAATAATGTTTGGGAAGACGCCTATATAATTTGTTCCTACTGGTTGGATTCTAAATTCTTCACTTTTGTGGGTAATAAAGAATTAGTAATGATTGCTCTCAGATGAATGAAGTCATGCATATACAAGGCGATTCGTAAAAAGTGGGCTGGCGGTATATAGACTTAATGTATCTCTAAAAATAAACATAAAGTTTATTTGACATAATTTTCTAGACCCAATAGTTTTTGAGTTTTACGATCTTGAAAATTGATTTGAAATTTTTTATTTGTAAATAGTATAACAGAAAGCAAATAATAAAAAGAACAAAATTAGTCTTACAGAAAATGCACACAGTGTTCTCTGTGTGAGATAATGCACTACTGAGCCCTTCTCAACATGGATACCCTTACTCGTTCGAAAATACCTGCTTGATTTCTAATATACATGCAGGTATCTTCTACACCCCATTAAAGTTGTTGTACATCAAAAATTGAGGTAGAATACACTAGTGCTTTCAGGTGACCCCATAGATAAAAGGCTAAAGGATTTACACCTGGAGAAATTGTTGGCCATGGTTTAGCACCTCCTCGACCGATCCACCGATTAGGGTACATTGTATTTAAAAATTCCCTTGCTTTTTGGCTAAACTGAGGTGGTGCTCCATCGTGAATAAACCCCATTTGTGCTCTAAGATCGAGAGACACGTTTTCCAGCAAATTTGGTAATTAGTTCTCCAAAAAATGCTTGTAGCTATTGCCGGCGAATCTGTCTGATAAAACAAACAGCCCAATCAAGAAATCACTGACTATACCCGCTTAGATATTTATAGAAAACTGCTGCTGGTGTCGAGGATCAAAAACAGCGTACGAATTTCCTTCTACCCAACAGCGCACGTTGTGAAAATTCATTATGCTATCCCTTACGAATGTGGCTTCGCTCGTGAACATAACAGCAGATACAAAGAAGGAGTCATTTGCGCACTGTTCTAGTAACCAAATACAAAACAATTCTCTAGATTGTAAATAAGCTTCCTGCAATCCTTGATCCCGTTATAAATGGTATTCATATAATTGATAACGTCTTATAGTGCGTCAAACCGTAGACTGACTAGAAGCTTTCATGTCAGCAGCTATTCTTGTACTTGCACCCGGATTTTCTCAATTCGGTTTAATACACGTTTTCCAAAGACCCTTCTTCTCGCATTTCCCATCTTCGTCGATCATGTAGTCGTGGTTTCACAGATCCTGTTCCTCGTAATTGAATATGAATGTGCTCAAATGGTTTTATCATTTTGCAAGCGCCAATTTGGAAATCGCTGTCCATAAAACGTATAGCTTCAGCGCGATTGCAATTTGCTAGACCGTTCGTCAAGTGCATATCTGCCATTTCTTCAAACGAATAATCTTTCATGTTGAAACAAATAAGTTAGTAATAATGACTTAAACCAATACAAAAACGACAACGGTCAAAATAGCAACGTTTTTTGTTTCAATGATTATTGTGGCAAAGATACAATAACGACTTTGTACAAAATGATGGCGAAAATTAAGAAAACGATAACTCGGGGTATAGATAATTATGTCAAATAAACTTTTTGTTTATTTTAGACATACATTAAGCCTATATACAGCCGGCCCACTTTTTACGAATCATCCTGTATTTTATATAACTCTGTGGAATCTACAGAATTCAAAATTTGGGAGGCTAGACCGATGTTGGATTTTGTATCTCCAACGCTGACATACAAAGTTCATGGATATCATTAACAGAGAGATGAGGAAATTCTTATCCTTGCAATAGTTCATCTGTACCCATCACTTCACCGGCAAGCCAAGTTCTCATGTTTGGGAATAAGAAATAGTCAGAAGCAGCCAAGTTGGGTTAATTTGCGCAGGTGGAAGTGTTTTGAGAAAGTTATGTATTTAGCTGAAGAATGTACTAGTGTATTAACGCGGTGAAACAAAACTCTTACTTGCAAAATATGGCCGATTTTCATTGATTTTTTCATTGAACTTATTTAACAACAATGCATAGTGCGGTGATAACTTTTCGGATGTAGTCAATGTAAATTATTCCGCAAGTATCCCAAAATACAGCTGCTATAGCTTTATCAGCTGCTGACAGCACTTTCGCCCCCTTTCGCCCACGGTGAACTAACTTGTACCCATTTTCTCAGTTAACATTTGATTTGCAAAGTGTAGTGGCGGATTCAAATCCCATAGAAACCAATAACTCGACGCAAACATTTAAATGCATTACGATTAAATATTTTCAAATAATACCCCGTGGTCGTTGAATGGTTATATTTTAGGTCCCCTGTTAAGAAAGGCTGCACTCATAGTGCAAAAATATTTTCCACATCCAAATGGTCATGTAAAATTGAAACCTCTGCACAATCGGCCAGTTTAAAGCATGCACAGTCTTGTGAAGTTGTGACCAGACTCGAAATATTTTAATTCGATTACATTTAAGGAAGTTGCATGGACCAGGTACAAACATAATGCAACTTGAATTGGTTTCGATATTGATCGGAAAAGCTGTAGCTAAAAATTGACACCTCCTTCACTGTCAATGATAATGTCATGAACCACTGCACAGCAGTTCCTATTTTATTACTCTTTTTTACCATTGATTTCTAACCAAATACAATAATAGCCATCATTGGATTGTTTACTTTCATAAATTGTTTAGTTACAAACAACAAGCTTACAACTATAGCATAAAAGCGACATGTGTCCAAAAGGGATTTGAAGAACGCTTTGCAAGTCCAGTGTTATCGATTGAAGGGTTTTGTCAGTGTTAGCTCTCATCAGATTATTTTGTAGCAAAACTAACTTGTTTCCGTTTAGTATGGTATATTCCTTATAACTGTTCTCCAAGTCTAATGATACCGATACCAAAGCATTTTTTTTGGCTCCTAAAATTGAAAATAAGTCACGCACTGGTCCTTCTTCGGTTTATGGAACGATTTTATTATTTTTGTCTGTTTGTTTTAGTGGCTGACGGTTCGGGATGCGGAATTTCCCTTAGCCCGCTTGGACTAGAACTGTTATATAGGGATTGCACCATGCCTACTAGAATGTTTCCGAATCTGCAAGAGTTCCATCGCCAGTAAGGATTATTAACGTACCAAACGTCACATTGACATGGGACCTACGATTTTATTACCTTATCCGAGAAGAAGGCATGTTTTTAAATTTTTCTCCGCTGAAAAATTTCCAACCGAAATTGAGTTTGAACCCGCGCCCCTTAGGTGTAGGAGCAAACATGCTAACCACTATACCAGTCGGGGCCTGTACGATTTTATGATAATTGGTACAGAATACTTTTCGATAGGCAAACTTTGCTACCGGTTGCTTTTTGTTTTCCTTACAATATTCTTTGTGCAGTTCGTACAACTGTCTAGGAATTTACTAGAAGATGTTTTCCGATAATAATGTGATTCTAGAGTTCGAAACATTGACAACATGTCAATAATAATTTGCAATAGTTAGCTAATACTTCCTATTAACAACTTAATACTAAAATACTATTTAAAATGTTACTATCAAACGTTACTGTAGATAATCAACTATAAACTTACTGAATTCTGATTACTTTCCATCTTAATTGCATTATTATTTTTTAGCGTCATTTGTTCCTGCATTCCTTTTTGTCCTTATTAATTATAATTCATTACATTATTAATAAGTACATAAACAAGCAAGGCTATAAACATGTGAAATAACGTTATACGCATTATACGTGTTTTTCGATAACCGTTAACTTTAGGCGACGGGTTGCGAACTGTAACGAGATATTCATTAACTAAACGCTTTATTTGAAACTTTTAACTGAAGGTCTGCACATCCATTTCACATCTCATTAAGTGAAGTAAATGGTTTACTAATCTTTGAATAAATACAAATACAAGATAACAACGTAAAACACAGTTCATTAAGTTACCCTAATGAATTTCATTTTTTCAAAGCACTTCTCCTATGGTAACTTCAAGTCATTACATGATTTTAATGATTCTATGATTTTTTTGGAATTTCACATATGAGTTAATCAATTTTTTAAGAAATTTAACAGGTTCGCTGCCCATCACGCGTAAGTGCGTGACCGGGCTTCTTCGCGAAGTGCCGATCACGCGTGAGCACGTTATCATTATACACTTACCTAAACAAATATATTCAATTACGCTTTGAACGCAGATGCGTATGTTTGTGCGGGCATTAAGCGAAGGCACTGTTATATATTATTCAAGACTTGGTTTCTGATTTTTGTGTTCTTATGCAATAAGTTAACATGAATGTTGACGAAGATACTTCAGCAGGTCCTTCTGGAGTGAAAAGACCAAAACGTGATAAATCTAATTTGAAAAAATTGTTAACGCACGCAGAATTGTTGAGATTTATGGAAGCACGTGATGAAAGTGATTACGAACGGTTTGAAGTTGAAAGTAGCATCAGATGAAGAAGTGGAAGATAGTATTGAAGGAAATTTACAGGGATTTCTACAGAATAACATTAGCGATGAACAAAATAGCATTCCTCTACACAATCCTACGGATATAACTTGGGGCGATCACCTATCCAGTATGAAGCATTTCGATTTTTCTAAACAAGAAAGGTTATTAGTCCCCCCTATGGCAGAAAACCCATTTGATTACTTTTATATATATTTTTGGAGGATTTCTTACAGTTAGTTGTTTCTCAAACAAATGAATATGCTGTGCAACTTTTCTTGAATACAGCACATGAGCAAGCACGAATAACAAGATAGCAGGACGTTATGAAAGAAGAGATGCTGAAATTTATAGGGCTACTTTTACACATGGGGGACAAAAATGAATCGTATCCAGGATTACTAGAGGCAGGATGTTCTACACAACATAAGCATTTTCTTCGCAATTATGAGTAGAAATCGCTTTCAACTTATATTACGCGCACTTTATTTCTCAAACAATGATGTAACACATCCTGATGAGATTATATAAAGTAAAGCCTGTTATTAGCTACTTCAATCAGAGAATGTGTGATATTTATTATCCCGGGAAAAAACTAAGTTTGGATGAGAGCATGATCCTTTGGCGAAGACGGTTAAGATTTCGTCAGTGTATCCCAAATAAAAAACATAAGTACAGGATTAAGTTATATATACTTACGGATCCAAATGGACTGGCTTAAAAAATTGCAATATATTCGGGGGAACTGGACGGTGGAACAAGGAAAGGACATACAGAGAAGGGTGTTATTGATCTTTTAAGCGAAAAACTAAATGCAGGCCACAGTGTATATATGGATAATTTCTACAACAACTAGTTTGGTAAAGCAGTTACTTGAAGTTAAAACATATTGCACAGGTACTCTTAGGTTATATAGAAAATATTGTCCAGAACAAGTTAAATCTAGAAAGTTAAGAAAAGGTGAGGTGATTGGGAAGTATTCAGATGGAATTTTAATAGGGAACTGGAAAGATAAAAAGGAAGTCGCATACATTTCAACCGAATTTGAAAATAATATGATTGAGGTAACTATTAAAAGGAACGAAACAAAGAATAAACCTCGACCTGTTGTGCGATATAATAAATACACGTCAGGCATTGATCGCCATGATCAAATGCTTTCCTACTACAACTGTGAGAGGAAAACATTACGTTGGCCTACAAAACTATTTGCTCATATTTTACAAATAATGATGAACAATGTTAATCAGTTATTCAACAAATATTCAAGCGGACGTATGTCGTTCTACGATTTTCGCATTGCGGCAGTGAAGGCATTACTTCAACAACACAATATTAAAAACAAGTGGAGGAACAGCAGACTGAACCTGTTTTGTGACAGAGAACTGTTCGAAGTGATACAGGGAAAATCAAAAGAAAACAGTATAAATAATGCTATGAGAAATTAAAGAAACGCAAGAATACCATCTACGTCTGCAAATCATCCCCAAATGCACCAGGATACTGATTGGATTGTGCGAAAATCACTCATATGTAGATCACATTTTTTACATTTTTCCTGAATATTTTTTATTTAGAAGTAGACTTACATTTTATTCATAATAAGGTCAGTATTTTTATGAGAAACGTTGTCATTTCTCTTGAATGTCTTCTGTTTGGAGTATACCTTCATTTTGTTATTGTTTTGTTTGCGATACGTTGAAACTACTTTTCCCATTATGCTTTATATTTCGAGAGAGCTTTCATTCTGTTTATCACATAATCATTGTTTTTTTGGAGATACTTTGACAATTTGACATATTTTTCCTGTACGTTTTATATTTAGATTGTATTTTAATTTTGCGTATCGTTGATTCTTTAGAGATATTTTGTCAATAAAGTGTATCAAATATAATTTTTTCTGAAATACTACGGCTTGATTATCACGCTCTTGATCGTGATCGGCTATTAAAAGTGAAATCGCTTACCGTGTGCGCATCAGGCCCTGGAGCGGGGTACTCACCTAATATAAAAACAAAAGTCAAAACATCGCTAAACTTCTGGAGTGAATTAAGTCGTTCTTTTTAAATACTAAAAACGTCATTTGTGAAGTTGGCTCCTGGGAAAGTTTGGTACTGTTAAATGGGCAGTGAACGTGTTAAATGATTTTCAACAATTGGTTTTTAGAGTTTATGAAAAATTCTTCATTGTTATGTAACTTAGTGAACTTTTCCGTAGCTGATTTCGAGATATATGTTCACATAATAACTTTCAATACTTTAGAATGGTACTTGCACACAGAAAAGACAGATAATTTGTTTCTGAACTTACAGAAAATATAAAAAGTATACAATTACCAACAATAGTCTCAATTTGAAAAGATGTCACTTAATGACTTTCTGCCGCAAACTGACGATATGTGAGAATCTTTATGTTCTTTTACAAAATGATAAGCTGATGAATTTACCCTGGAGAAAAGAGGTAAATGCTCCACATGGTATAAGCTTTGCAAAGAAAAAACCTACAACAATCATGGATTAAGTACCTGAGTGTTCATACATATACATATAGTCTGAAAAATTGACCTAGATAATATCGCATTTAGTAAGCGAACTATTTTCATGGAAAATTTTAAATGCGATACGATATTTAGCTTTGGGTAAATAATTGCACACAAAGCGAAGTCTTATTGAATTAAATATATTAAAAGTTTAAAAACTTAGTAGGTAGCAATTAAAAAAATTGGTAGGTGCTACCGAGAAGTAAATTCAAAAGGATCAAAAGCTAACTTCGCTGGTAGCCAGGTAAATAATTAATAGAAATAATTTCTAAGTAATGGAAAATGAACATTTATATCCACTAAGACAAATTATACTATGAAAAATCAATATTGAACAAATAAAGACCGCTGCAATCTATAATCGTAAGAAATAGCTTCTTCAGCATATCTGACTTGAGAACATCATATTTATCCTCTTCTGTTGGCTATTTAAAAATTCCTTTTCGTTTATCCTTTACCCTGATGAACATCGTTTTCCAATAAAATAAAGTTCCTATCTCTTTGTTGGGAACCCAACAATAAAAATCGTTTCAATTGGACACTACGTATTTCTCTGGGTAAAATAATGGAAGGATTTCCTCGTCAGATATATCCAAAGCGGAATCAGGCGTAGGTTGCTGTAATTGTTCCTCACTTTCAGAGGACAATTGCCTCTTTTGACTTTCACGTCTCATTTTCGAGGGTTCTTGTATTTCCTTAGCTTCTGTTGTAGTACTCCCGTTTTTGCCTGGAAATCAGAATCAACAATATATGCCGTTCCTACAACCTTTCATTCGGGGCACTTTTCTCTTGGGTCTTTAAAAAGAGTTAAAGGAAGATTTTCTTTAGTATATGCTTGTTCTGCTGAACATTTTTCAGTTTTATCTGCAGAAGTTCCAACATATCAAAGTGCTGGACAGGGCAGTTTTGGAACTATTACCTTTGTCGGTATCAGTTTTATGAATCTCCTTGTATCTCTGTAATTTAATCGAATCAATTGTTCTGGAGTATATGATGTTACGATTCATGTTTGTATTATTTTTTCAGTCTGGATTAAAATTGCAGTTTCTTTGAAACCTCTCTGTATATTGGCAGGTGTCAAAGAATTGCACATTGAACAAAGTAAGTTTGAGCGGTTTTGCTTAGGCAGATGTTGTCTCATATTTGTTTGTTGCCATACTGAAAAGATTTTATCCCATTTAACCTTCATTGCCTGAAAACAAGAAACGTCCGATGGCTGCAGTAGGTAGAGTGTATGTGTTGGCAAGTTTCGTTAATTTCAGAGTCACATGGCTATTATTTTCGTCAAAAATAAGCATAACAGGCCTCCCGTTGCCCATAAACATCAAAACCAAAAATCTTCCTCTGAATCAGTTGTAAAAGATATCCGCGCTCATTCAACCTTTAAATGGATGTAAATGCTGTGATGGCATAAATATTTTCTTTTGGTATCTCGTGATCTCAAATATGTTTTCCTTTGTAAATAATAAGTGGCGGTAGCTTATCACCCGTTGCATTTACACATGCCAAGACGCTGATATTTTTGGAACCGCCTCCAGTTGTATTCTGGTTGTAAGAACTTCCAACAAGATCTTTCATCTTCTATATCTGCGTAGGTTTAGCGATAAGTTATTGCATATTCAAACATTTCACAAAAGCTATAAACAATAAATGGATCACAACCATGACGTTTTCGTGCATGTTTTAATGATTATAGCTTTTTATAATCAACTTGTAACGTTCATTACATGGCAACCACCATTTCTGGCCCGGGGGTTATTTTTAAACTGATCATTCATACCAGTTAGGTTAAGATAATTCTGCACAAGTTCTAGAACTTATTTTTTGGTTAATCCAAATCCGTTTGTAGATGTGGTATTAAAAGACGTCACAAACTGACTTGACACTTCGATAGGAAATGCTCTTCCTCGGCCACAACTACCACTCGACGAATCCTTGACTTCACGTCTTTCCTACAGATGATCCCGCAAAATTTGCCTAGGGATGTTAAAGCGTGCAGCACATGCTTACTGCTCATGCCATTTTATCATACCCATCTTAGAGCCTCCTCTGAATACTTTTTAGTGCAAGAGCGACCGCGGCATTTTCTAACATAGTTGCGTGGCTTACTTAGCCTAAAAAACTAAATTTCTCAATAAATGATGGACTCTATTGTATTGTAAGTTTATACATTTCCTCCAGCATATATTTTAACCAGGGGAAATTCACCACCTTCCAAATAGTTTTTGAATCCTCAATATAACATCAAACGTAAGTGAAACATGAATCATATTAATTAATAACACATAAGGTACTTAGCAATTTTACTTTAGAACAGCGTGTCGAAGTAAGCGCTGCGAATTTCTGTTTGGAATAAAATTAGCGTAATAAATAGTTACATCAATTACTCGCAATAGGTCGGCAGTAAACGTAAAATTTTTGCCAACCTCGATGGTAGTGGATGTGTTTAAACTATCGCTACGCCGAAATATATCAAGTTTAAATTACTCTATCGCTTAAGGGCGAAAGGTGCAATTATCCCTAATGTGCATTTACCCACATTTATCCTACAGGTAACGTTATGATACGTTAGTTTCAAAGATAAAAAGTTTTGAATTCTGTTGTATAAAAATAATTTTACATATGCAAATATTTAATAAAATTATGTAAAAAATTCAGCATAGAAGTACATACATACTTTAGGATGGGTACAAGTATACTCAACCATAAGAAATATTATTTTAACTTATAAAATTTATAACCCCTTTTACTTGTATAAGAACACTTACTAAAGTTGTTTTAGAAGTATTCAGAAGAATGATCTCAAAAATTGACTTTCGTCTTAATATTCAATATAAGAGTACAAACATTCTTACGCATGAAGTGCAATTTTAAAACATAACGTGTAAACTACGTTTTATTTTTGCCAAGTAATTGCGATAACCGATGATTTTATTTCAATCGAATGAAATTAAATAACGAGGTTAATTTAATTACAATTAAGATATTTTATAAAATTATTCATATATTTCACTTTGAGCCTAAAAAGTGTAAAGAAACTGAAACAAATTTTTATTTAAATAACAAACGATATGGAGCTACAGTTTGTTATTGCACTATTGTACCTTATCCACAATGGTAAGTTCTAACACATACTTTATTCAACATTGATTTTTGAGTTAGAATTAAATTTTTATGCAGATGGACGTGTAAGAAGACATAAAAACTACCAAAATTCACGTGTTGAAATACAATTTTCAAAGTACAACAAATTTACCAATTTGGAGTCGGTGTGAGAAATTAACGAAAACTGATGTAGGCGTTTTATTTTAATAGCGACATTACGTCAGAGATGTATTATATAACAACATCACGCAACGCAACCGCACAATAGGTAAAAGCCCTGCAATTGAAAAAGTTTGTTGTCGATGTTATTTCAAAGAAATATGTAATCGTATTTATAATCTTTATGCATTAAGTTTAATAAATAGCATCTATTACTATAACACTAAATTTGAAAATAAATTTTTGATAACCACGCCAAACACAACAGGTTACGCGAATATGGAACTAGTTTCCATAACAAAATTATATTAGTCTACCATTTTAGGAGTCGCTATTAAATTACCAACTGCAGCGTCATATCACCATTAAAATGAAATATCTATAGGCGTCTTATTAAATAAATGAAGCCAAAATGCGATTGTGCAGTAATTATGATTATTATATGTTCCTTTCTATTGCTAGAGAAAAAATACAAGGGGGCCCATAAATAAGTGTACAGATGATTATCATAACATGTGCTGTGAATCATTTCATTTTACTAGATTTTACGTTTTGAGCTCGAGTGTTCTATAAAACTTATAATTCAACACCTATTGCATGGCGTAGATTTCAAGAGAATTATAATTTGTATCGCACAATTGAAGTCATGACTGCTCAGTTTATACAGAAATAGGTGCAAGGGTTGAATTGTTTGACATTTTGACAAACTCGGCGAGGAGAACGTGGAGCACATTTGAAAGTATGCTCGAAAGAATCTCAACTGTTGACACGTAAGCGATCTAGTGTGTTAAATGTACACAAATCTTCGGCGTTCATAAAAATTTATATTTTCTCCCTTATAGTATAAAGGTGATGCATAAATTAAAAATTACTCATGCTGCCTAAAGACTAAATCGTATTGGTTACGCCAAACTTTTACAAAACACCTCGTGCGCTTTAGTTGATTTGATAAGGAATTTCAATTTCATTTTTAGTTGTTGTTGAGGGAAAAGCATAAGAATCAGTCGTGTGTTGTGGAGTTGTAGATAATAATCGAAATAAAGGGTCTTCCAATAAGAGGTTTCATTTTAAATAATCCGCCATTTTAACAAATGTCACGAGTCAATTTGGTACTACTTGACAGATGACAAGTAAAA
>JAHWXV010561167.1:0-12799 GCA_024586415.1 Phrixothrix hirtus | reverse complement strand
CTTTAATGCAATAATTTCAAAGGTTTAATAACAACTATCATTGAATTTCAATAATTTAACTATTACAAATTTATAAGAAATTTTGCTTCTATACAATAATTTAATAAGGGAAATTATACCAAATTATATCATTTATGTATTTGTTTATTAGGTGCGTTAAAGAGGGAAATGGGAATGGGGAATGGGAAGTTAATTTAGAATAGTTCGATTTAACAAATTATTCGTTAAGGAAATATATTTATAAAATAAACAGTAATATAAATTGCCATTTTAATTGAACTGTGCGAAAGATACTTCAAAAGTAACATTTATTTGATTATAATTTTTAAAATATCTTCGCTGGAATTTTTCCGGCATTTTATTTCGTTGATTATTTTTTAACTTGTGTACTAAGCTTTTGTTTTAATTACAGGGTCAAATTCAGATTATAGTACCAGAAAAGTACAAAGATAATCCTCGATATTTCAACAAGACATTCAATTTAAGAGATGGTAAGTTTTTACACATTGTGCTTCTTGAAAACTATTTATAAAAACACTAATTAATTTAAATGCAGTAATATACAAATATCTGTTTTATTTAATAATAAGAAATATAGATAGACAAACGGATAAAAATTAAATGTTATGTTGTACCCGCATACTATAATATCGCACTACTTTCTTGGCAATAAAATTTCGTTGCATTTTAACAACGCCGTCTTTTCACTGGAAGACTCATATTATTAGTTTAAATTTAAATTTTAAATTTTAAGTTGCGATAACATTGACATGAAGCAAGCTTGCACGCAAAATTATTCACAGTTCAAAAGAAGTTTTGCAATAAAAATTCAAAAAGGTAATAATATTTATTAACCTATTTATGAATTAATCTTAACTCGTTCTTTCAATTTTATTTGTTAATGTCTGGTTTGATATTTTTCTAGCTTTATTATATTTAGGTAAAATATTTTATGGGTCAAAATCATAGAGGTGCGAAATTTGAAATTACAGAATCTTCAAAAACGAACTTCATGTTAACTATCTACAAAAAACATACTTGATTCGTTAAGTTTACTAGTCTTCAGATTTTTAACAGGCGCGCAAAACATTGATATTTAACAAAATTATCGCCATGTTTAGCATTAAAGGTGTTAAAAACAGTCATTCAGGGAACGTTTTTCCAAATTAATTTTTCATATAGTTACGAATTAATTTTTACTTAGTTTCGCGAAAGATGATTATATATTTCATTTTGAATATATTAAACATACTCATTTATTTTACAATTCTCCAGGGAAAGTATTTTTTTAAAAACTCTTATGATTATGCCAAATAATAATCTTCTTGTGGTATAAATTGTATTTTATTTAAAATGTATTGGTTTTTATAACGTATACCTATGCTTATACTTAAATATACCTATGTATCTTTAATTTTTTTAAATAAACAGAACTAAAAATTAATACATTTAAGAAAATTAGATATTTTCTTGATGTTCCCTGAAATGATCAGATGCTCGCTGAATGATGCTCCTCATTTCTAATGATAATCATACCTAACCCCAAAAATAAAAGTGCCTAATAGTTAAAAATAAAACTGCTTCTATTTGATACAAAATTAACATAAAATTAAGAGAATAGTATTTGTATTGGTCAACTCTAAATAACCGAATCATTTAAATATTTTAACATAAGAAATGATTTAGGATATTTAACATAAAAACTTTAAAAGGCAACATCAAATATTATATTTATAAAATAACATCAAAAATCTTTCACAATTAAAATATATCTTTTTTGAATTTTTAAATTAATAAAAATGTATGATAAACGTAAAAAAAGACAAGTCATTTTGAGACCGAGTGTTACCTTTCGAATATGTCAACTGAAAATAATAAAAAATACGACCCCCTGAGCATTTTAATTCAGGTGCAGGTAAATAGCTGAACAATTTGCTCAAAATTAATGTTGAAGTTTTGAAGATGATTATTCTGAGACCGTAAATATATTACTTTAACTTCCCCATCGTCGTCAACACTACTTTGGGCTATTCCTATTATTACGTGTGGGAATATTAATCAGTAGGAATGTTCCAGAAACAATTAATTTTGGATGAACTTCATTCTTGTCTAGTTTGTAAGACGTACCTGGACCACTGTTATTATCACCGTAACAAATTAAGTATTGGGATTTATCATCGGATGGAGTGGGACTGTAAATGGTAGGATATATACTTTGCTTGGTTCTGGTTATGCGTCCTTTCATATCATTATCTAATTTTACGCAATAAGTATGGTTAGTAATCAAGACACTTTGCACGTCAAAAACAAGCACTAGATTTGAAAGACAGTACTCTTTATAATTTCGTCCATGCTGACTGACAGTAATTTTAGCATTAGAACTTTTGTTCCAAGCAATCTTAGTGGTATTCGTTATGCCCGATATTGTATGTAAGTTATTCTTCATTTGTGATTAAACGTACATCAACAGAGGAATTCTTAAAACGTTTAGTAAAGTCTCCGGGTGTTACAACAGCATTTCCCATTAAAACGTGTTTGTCAGCAATTCTTTTCAAAAACCCACCCACCCCATCTATTGGACCCTTTCCATGACCCGGTTCACTAAAAGCCCAAATGGATTTTGAAATTTGAATGTAGTTTTCATTTAAAGTCTTTAACCATAAATAAATATTGGTACGGTTCTTATACTGGGAAGTATATTGTGTCAATGCAAAATTTTCTTCAATACTGGTTTCATGTGTCCTCAAACTGCATGGGCCTGATGGTCTAAGGTGCCACTTACAGTAGCAAGTAGCAAGTTGCCTGCAAGGTGTCTTCGTTAACCTTCAGGTAAGCAACACCAGTATGAATAGATAACTGTGATTTGTTTGCACCGAAGTGGATGGAGTGAATTTCCCTATGATATTTGAGGAAATAGTTCTCAGAAAAATCAATTTGAATCATTACTTCATTTCGTTCTAGGTTTTCTTTGGTTTGTTTCTTTCTTTATTGTGATAATATATACCATATTCATGTCTTTTAATCATTGCAATCTTTTTTTCTAATTTTGATGTTAACTTCCTAACTATGCTTAAAATAAAGATTTTTTTGTCAATTTTACAAGTTTTGTAACTCCTTTTATTTTTCTTTCTTCCGTCACAGTTTTCCATTTTTCAATGAATCGTCATTTAATTTATTTACTGGTTGTTTATTTTTGCAGTTTTCGCAGACACCAAACATACAATCATAGGAAGTTACATTGCAATTTGATTTCTCAATAAATTCGGCACTCCCTTTGCAATCAAATACTTTTACAGTATTTAATTTATGCAACATAAAATCAAAATTTTCGTGCCTTATGCATAAACAAGAATCACGATTTTTTAGTTTTGAACCAACAACCCAAAACAGTTTTTCTCTAAGTAAAGTTGAGTATGACAATTTAATTCCAGTGTCTTGGATAAATTTGGGAAGAAGAGCCTTTATGGAAGCTAATAATATTCGTTTCTATTTCTTTATTCCTTTTTTTTTTTTCAAAAAATCTTTCTTCCCGCGACACATTCTATTTATTTCGTCACTTTAAAAAAAAATTTATTCTTCTTCGAACTTCTTGTGCTACTAATCACTGGTTTTCTGCATTCTGAACTTAAGATGATGTTATTTTTTTTAATTTTTGCAATCGATACTTTTTAATAATATCACCGCTAATACTCTTTTGAAAGGCTTCCCATTCTTTTGGATTTTTCGTGAGTTTTTTTTGCATTTGTCTCTAAGTGTGTCTTTAAAATTTCACCAAACAAGTCTTTTTCGGACTTCAGCCGGCACTGGAATGTCCATAAGTAAATTTTAAATTTTATTGTTTGTATCTTCTTTAAGCTGTTTTCTGCCTTCTGTCTTTTCAATTTTTTCTTTAATGTTTCAATTTTTCTTTTCATTTTGGCAATTTTTCTGTTTGTATCTTTATAGTCCTATATGCTTTGGCTGTATCTTTTTTAACACGTTGACCTAATGAAATGGTTAGATCGTTTTGTATGCCTTCTTCCTCAGTCGTAGGAGGCATACCAGTCAAAACCCTCGTCAATATATTTTTCTCTCTCTATATTTTTTTGAAATTTTCTTCCACCTTTTTCTTTGTTGACACTACTCCTTTTGCGTCATATCTCCTATAGCTTTTCTCTTTTTCTCGGATTTTTTCTTTTGATAATATTCTGCCTTTTGTCTCTTCAACTCTTTTTATTATTCTGTTCTTTTATCTAAAAATTTACGGTTTCAGGCATTGGATTTTTCCCGCATTTTTAAGTAGACTGCCGCATGTTTACTTGTATTTTTCGCTTTTAAAGCTTTTTTAAGATAATTTTTTCATTTCTTCTATATCCTTCATAACTGTCGCTGCAATTGAAACAATAGTCTAGAATAATAATTATTATATGCTTCCTTACCACGAAAAGACAATATAAAAATATATTTAATTTTCAGATTATTTACGTTAATTTCTTCATTTCTTAAGACATAAATTACATTCTGTATGCCAATAATAAAGATGTTTAGGCAGAGCGTAAGGTGATCTATTAATAATTACATTTTATGCTAGTATTCGACTTTAAGAATTGTATTATAATTTAATTTATTATCTCTTTTGTGAAAAGGTTAATCGTTCAAGATCATTTCGGGAATAGAATAGTCATTTTCAGAACACTTTAGCCATTTCGGGAACGTTTGTCATAGTTCGGAAAAGTTCTAAAAATTACCTCTCTCGGAATGACGTGTTTACACATAATTTTTAATAAAAATGGATTCCGCTTTGCTGAACATGCGCATTTGAAATTATGTGAAACTGGTCATATTTTAAAATATATTTAAAGCAATATTTGTATTTTTCTTTCAAAAACGAATAGTTAAATCCATTCCCATAATGATGTTAATTGATGTACGCTATTAAATTTTGCTATTTAACTAGTACAAATCACACTACCGGCAATTACCTCATTTCAAGCATAACAAGTGACTGTTTTATAGAGCGATTCTAATATCTTAAAAATCTGGTGTGAGACAACGCACGATTTTCTCTTACGTATATAGATATACAAATATGCAATGTTCACAAATAATTAAAATATTATTTACATATATTTTGCGAACGATAATTGTAACGGTCACCCATCCAAGTTACTGGACACGTAAAACACTGCTTAACTCCAGAGATTTTCTCTGATACCTCGCTTCAACGCAATTTTTCAGGAAAACCTCTAAGTTCATGTAAAAGGATATGAAGGACACAAGAACCGCAGCAAGTTTAATTGTTAAAAAAGTTTCCGAGAAAATTGCAAAAAACTTAAAAGTCGCAGGAATAAAGTGGCACTTCCGCTAATTCAATTTTAACTAAATTCTTGCCGTTTCATGTACAGAAGATATAAAACATAAATATAGTTTTTGATTATCATGTAATGATTACTTTTTGAAAAACGTTGTTCAAAACTAAGACTCCAAGTACTTCCGACTACTCGATCTTCAAAAATTTTTTAGAGAAACTCCTTGCTTAATATAAAACTAAATTAAGTTAACTAAAAAATATACAAAATTTAAAAAAAAGTCTTAATGTAGCTACAATACACAATAAACATTTTTGTCTAACTAAAATTGTTCATTAATTAAGTTGATACATGAAAATTACACAGAGTATCCAGGAAAGAAAGCGCCTTATTTAATACACGTGTACACAGGATCTTACTGAACACAAATCCATAAAGCTTTTTAATCTAGTTCGAAGAAAATGTTTCCAAATTTCCCCGTAACAAATGTGAACGGATACGAACCTATAATGATCTACATTAAATTATATAATATACAGGGTGATTCAAAAGGCGTGGACAATACTCTAGGGGTTCATTAGGCAGGCGATTTGGAGTAAAAAATTATAATATACCCATATTCGATTCTCAACGGTTACTGAGATAATGAGGAAAAACTGTTTACTTATAACTGCAGATTACATCTAGTTGCCATGAAAAATAACAACGAACACATTCTGTCAAACAATTTATTCGTGAGTAGTAAGTTTTCTTATCTTCACGATTTGTTTCAGTTTAGTGTACTAGTGATTATTATTATCAATAGTAAGATGAATCTACTATTCATACTGCAGGTGCTGTAACAACCTGGTTGAATACCGAATACCTTCAGCGCTGGATTGGGCGCATAGGTCTAGTTCAATGGCCAGCTCGTTCACCAGATTTGAATCCGCTAGACTTTTATCTATGCGGTTGTCTGAAAGAAAAATTCTATTTTATTGCAATCGAAAGTCAAGAATATTTAATAAATTGACTTCATCAAGCTGTTACAGAAATTCGTCAACGGCCTGAGCAATTGCGCAGTACACAGAATTCACCTGTCCGTTGCTGTGAGGCATGCATATAGCTTAATGGTAATCACTTTGAACAATTATTGCGATTTTTATTTGTTTTTGTTTTTCGTTAGCTAGTTGTTTTTTAAGATGTCGTTTACTAAATAAACAGTTTTTCTTCATTATCTCAGTAACCCTTAGGAACCGGATATGAGTATATTATAATTTTTTACTCCAAATGAAATGCATAATGAGCTTCTCGAGTTATGTCCACACCTTTTGAATCACCCGGTATAGGGTCATCGAGAAAGAGTACAGACTGCTGCATAGACAGCCAAACTTACAATTGGTTGTACTGAAATTAAAAATTAGATAATATTAAAAGTCACCAGATAATTATTTTACTATAAATGGCATTTATAATTGATAATTAGAATTATGTCTTGTAATTTCAATTTGAATATTGATTGTTAAAAATGAATTAGGACAGTTTTCATTTGATGTAAGTTAAAAACATTTCTAATTTTCAATTAAAAATAATCTTGTTTTTTAGTTAGAAGGAAACATATCGGCAATTAATTTCCTATATTTTGTAAAATATTTACCGCCATGGATGCACTCTTTTACTATGGCACGATACTTAGTATAAAAAACACCTTGTTATGTTTGTATTGTATAATTCTTTGTATTATTGTATTATTACTGCGTTTTTTTTGTTATTTGTAAAAATTCCAAATTGGCGTCTCCTTGGTTTGAATATATGATTCCATGTTTTATCGACAGCTCTAGTGACCGGTATACATAAAACGCTTAACACCAACTTAGATTCATTTGATTAATTTTTTTTATTTACGTTGATGGGTGTTATTAAAATCGTAATTATTTAATTATGATTCCCTGATTTATTTACAATTTACAATTAACTATAGAATTTTACACATAAAGGGGGTTGGGCACATTGATGCACGAGGCACAGTGATATACCGGTTGTATCTTAAGATCTATGGGCAGTATGGGGCTCAGAATACAACCAACAGATGATGAAATATATGTGATCCCCCACGATAAAATTCATTTCCCTGCAGTCAGCCGCGTGCTTTTAATAGAAGTAGATGCGTTTTCAATGCTCTTAAGTTTTACTTAAGAGTATTTTAATACTACGTAATAGAAAAAGATATTGCGAAAAAAGCATGTCATTGTAGCAACATTTAATGCTAAACGTGAGTCAGTCAATCTATTAATAATTGCAATCTGCTGTTGTACGATATGATATCAAAGATTTAAATTTAGCGGGTTTTCATAAAGCACATTTAGAGCGGGACGATTCGATGTACGGACTATATTTTGGGGCTGGGGTTTATGTCCCAAACGAAATTTAAGTAAAGCTAAGGACCGTGAGTGCACTTATACAATTAAACAAATAAATGAACAATTTACAATTTAAAGGAAAACCACTTACCTTCAAATTTGATGTGTGCAATTAGGTGTAGCTTGGTCTTCAAGAATTTGATTTGGAGAGAAAGGATGGAGCTAAGGAGTTCAGGCAGACCAAAACACTATCCGACAAAATATTAAATTGAGTCGTTAAATTAAATATATGTAAGGCAAAAATAAACAACGAAAAATAATATAAGTATAATGATAAATAAATTTGAAGCGATAAATGAGCAACAACCGTCTGTATTGAGAGGGGATCAAATTTGTACTGTTTAAAACGAGCAAATTGGCATTGTAGTTCACAACGAATGCAATCTATGAAATTAAAGGTCACTAGATTGAAATTTTATATACAAGACAAATAAACAAAATTTTATAGCTAATTTTTTAATGCGTGCGCCGACAGCTGTATTTACAAAATAATTCTCAGTTTTTCAAATAACAGGAATTATTTTTACATTTTCTCTTAGGACACATTAATGCATAATTGCACTGGGCACTTTGATACGCATTAAATTGATCCGTTAATGCACAAACCGTGCATCTATCCTAGTTGATTACATTTGTTCCTACATTCTTTTACTCTATATCAAATATACATAATAAATTATTATTTTAATACGTACATGTCAATTGTTAAGTTGTAAACACAATTTAAATTAAGTTAAAATTAAACGTTTTTAAAAATATGTCACACCAGGTTGTTCTTTTCTATAGCAAAATGGTGAAAAATTACACACCTAAAACCGACTAAAGAAACATGAATGAAGAAAATATGAAAATTATCACATCTAAAGTTCAAAAGAAAACGCTACCGATAAAAAAGGTTGTTGCAAAGTGCATAATCAATTCTTCAACTCTTGCCACGTAGGATCTTACAACAACTCTTAGGTTGTTCGTTTTGCAATAGAAAACGAAACTTACCGCGGCTTAGCTCAGTAGAAATTAATTAGAGAGGGACATGGTCGTCTTTGTTAAGCTGGTTTTGGCTCTCGTCCACAATTTGCAGATGGCACCTGTAGGAAGGGAAAGAAATAATATCCCTGTAAAGAGCGCCAGTCGTATGTATCTCCTTATCTTGTACGTACACCTCATACGACAAGATGTACGACGATTTCTGAATCCTGGTGCTACCCTAACCTAAAGAAGAGCTAGGTTCTTGGAACAAGAAATGAAATTCAACTGAAGTAAAACTATACATTCGTTTATTACCGTGAGCGAGTTTGGGAATAAATACAATCAAAAAACAATAACAAAGCTAACTAAACCTTCTTTCGGAACACCAAAATAACAAACTAGGTTATTAACCTTTGCCTTAATGGGATCTAGGTCACCCGATATTTCTAAGTGATAAGAAATTTATGTTACAATTAACATTCCCAATAAAATACTTTAGAATAACCGAAAACAAAATACAAGCTACTTCTCGCTGTTGACGCTATCAAAGCAAAAATTAATTTTTAAAAACAAAATAGTCAAAATTACAGTGAAAAAAGCTAATAGTGCTAGGCAGACGACATCAAATACGTTAGAGGAGAAAAAACAGTTGTTATTTATTATCGATATTGCAACATTATAACTTGACAGGTGCTATAAGATGCAAATTTCAAAAATCATTTATTATAGCTAAACATAAAGAAGTGAAATATTAAAAAGTAATTTAAAATAAATAGCTGAAATAAATTCTATACCTTTTACTTTTACTAAAATACTCAAGTACAATAACTTACTAAAAATCTAGACAATTTTACGATAAATTCTATTTTTATAATTTGTGTAAACAAACCCAAATACAACTGTGCGAAAGTAAAACAATTTATTTTAATTCACAAACCTCTTTAATCAATTACTTTAAATTTTGACTTAATTTTAATCGAAGAGAATATGTGCATAAAAGGTAGCGGTAAACATTACTTGAATGATTTGTTCAATGTGAAATTCTAAAATTATGTTAGTTTCTTATGCTGTCCACTATATTATGTTTGAACTAATGAATTTTCATTCCCAAAAATTGATAATTTAACATTACGTTATTTTTAAAGTGTGAAGGACTTCAATTGGTAACATGATTTTCAGTTATCATAAAAAGTTAAAGCTCAAACTTTTGTCTACATATGCGGATTCAAACGTATGACGACTAACAAAGACAGACTAACCTGGGCTCCGTATGAAAGAGCGGCGGCGATGACATCAGCCTGGGTGGCTTGCCGGATGTAGCCCTTTTCTGTTGAAGGCCAATAGTTTGCACCTGGACGGAACTATCAAAATTCATATCGCCAAGACTAATTTACGTTGCTAACTAGGTTTTCTAATAAGAAAGCGGCAGATGATGACAAATAGGACTTTCTTCTAACTTTTATAAAATCAGAACAACCATGGTTATGAAGTCCCACCGGTACTTGTTGCTATAGCTAATGATGGAAATTAATTGGAAATTAACTGAATGAAACTTATTCGTGATAGCGTAACACGGCATGGTGCAAGCAAAAGAAAATAAACTAACAAACAATGTAACACACCATGATTAGAAATTTAATGCGAAATCTTAGACCGCGGTCTTCGACCAGCGGCCTTCTAATACTGACACTCAACTTCATATCGCATTTGCAGCGGCTTTATCTGAATACTCGCAAAACATAGGGGCGCACTTAGTTGAAATGTTACATTCATATTTTTATTTTACAACCATATTTATGGATTTCACAACGAAGCACCGAACAATTCAAAGGTGTAAATTAATTAATTCAACTTGACATATTGAAATTCATTAAAATACCACTGATTAAAAAAAGAACGTTACACTCTATAGTATCGAATAGAAAAATCCCATAAAACTACAACACAAAATATACAGTATCGCAAGTATTCACAACTGAACAAGAAAATATGTTATCAGAATACATGGAGTAAAATACATTATGAGTTGACATTGAATCAAGCAAGGATTTTACAATATTAATATGCTAAATATGTCGGATTTAGGTATTACGTATCTTGGAAAAAAGAAACTATTGTGTTGATATACATTGGATAGCGGGATTTAACTAAAGTAACAAAACTCTGAGATTATGAAAGCGGGGAAATACCAGTGTAGCAAAAAGTTTGGCTTCTAATAAATCAGTAATAACAGAATTTTTCATTGATAATGAAAGTATTGTAACAAAATATGAATTATTACTAAACCGCATTCTAAACCTACATCAGAGTGGAATTACTACGGTCTTGTTCATATCAAAAGTATCAGCCGAAAAGTGCCAAAAATAAGTAGAATGATTGGTATCAAGCGAAAGGGGAGAATTAATGACATTTTGTGGAATTGTTAGTGCCACTGGAAATGCTTTCCCTCTGGTGTATTCCCTAGAGACCATTTTATGGAGCATTCTATGAATGGCTCTCCAGAAGGAAGCTTAGGCTCAATAAAAAAAAATACTTTGTTGACTACTGAATTGGACATTCAAGTGTTAGAAAGGTCAACTATTATTTTCTTATAAAGTCTTCCGCAATTAGATTATTTTAAAATGTTGCTGTTAGTAATAAAACCGCAACTTTAGAGTTCTTAATTAATTTTAATTATAATTATTGCCCCAAACCTTTTCGCCCATAAAAAATTAACTGAGATAATGAGAACATTTTTAAGGATGTTATTACAGGTTGTTACATTGTTTGCAATGTGATGTATGTTTGTTACAGTATTGTTGGATTGAAACACATGTTACAATTCTTCTTATATCTATTGTAGAAGGCTTCTGTTGAGATTTCGATTTTCTTTTTATTTTCTATATACAGTGTGTTTGGTAACTCGAATCGAAAAATGAAATCTCATGAACATTTTAAAAAATTAAATCGAAATGAAAGAATACATTTTTTCCATTTTCTGTTTCGTTTTCGAGATATCTAACTTTAAATGTTGCGAAGAAATAACATAAATAATTACATAAATATGAATTGAAATAAACAAATTATCTTAGACGGTAGAAACTTATTGCGTTTAAATTTCAAACGAACAATAAAGAAAAATTGCAAACAAAGAAGAATTATCCAAGTATCAAGTTACCATGGAAGAAAATGAATAGAAGCTTGTCATTTTATCATTGCTTTGTCATTCTAATACGTGTCAACTGATCTTGAAATGGAATTTATAATTGAAGAATACGCCGATGTTATCTTTATTTACGGATTCTGTAATGGAAACGCTCTCGCAGAATGCCGTGAATACCAACTAAGTATTTCAACAGACGTCAACCATCTGGGCGAGTTTTTTCGGATATATTTCAAAAACTTCATGAATGTGGAAATGCTAAACGGCGTAGAGGAGGTCCTCACCACTAGCATGCAATTGAACAGGAAGAAAACATAATTGATGCTGTGCTTGATGAACCAAGCACCAGTACTACAAGGATTTCAACACAATTGCAAGTATCTTACAATTTTGGTTGGAAAACTTTACATTCAGAAATTTTACACCCGTATCACAAGCAAAGCGTTCATCACGTGCATTCAGGCGACGAAGTGCACCTCCGAGTTTTATGCTAATGGTTTCTGGAACAATGTAATCAAAATGCAGATTTCATTCATTTTGTATTGTGCTAGGATGAATCCATTTTTACCAAAAATTGCACTAACCGTCACAATGATCACATCTGGTCATTAGGAAATCCACATCCAGTGATAGTTCGATCATTTCAACGCAGATTTTCTGTCAATTTCTTCAAGTTTTGCCCCAACGTTTTAATGCTAATTTGTATTTAGAAGTCTTAGAACAACAAGTAGAAGATTTCCTAGACGATGTTCCTGTATACTTGCCGTTTAGGTTGTGGTACCAGCATGACGGCGCACCACCACGTGTTGGTGGAAATGCCGTTCGACAGTATCAAAATTTTAATCAAAAATGGATAGGCAGAAACGGCCCAGTTCGTTGGTCTTCAAGATCTCCAAACCTTAACCTTCTATCTTCTATCTTCTATCTTCTATCTTCTATCTTCTATCTTCTATCTTCTATCTTCTATCTTCTATCTTCTATCTTCTATCTTCTATCTTCTATCT
>JAHWXV010561065.1:0-11292 GCA_024586415.1 Phrixothrix hirtus | reverse complement strand
CTTATCGCTCTCTTTGATTTCATTTATTCCAGAATTTCCCACATTCACACTTATCTCAGTATCCCTGTTGCCATACAGCCCTTTAAAATATTCTTTCCAAGAATCAACTAAAAAATGTTCATTTAAGTAACTCAAAAATTAAATACGGTAAACAAAACAAAGCGACGCAGTTATTTTACATTTAAAATATAATTAGATTAGGAAGGCAGCAAACATCTATTGATACATAATGCAGAATTTATACTTAATTTGAAAACTAAAAGAAACTATAAACACGTTATTGATGCTTATCGGTACGGATACATGTGTTCGCCAGAATTTGTAGCTATCGGACAAGTTGAAAACATCGCCCTCACAGTTTATAAGAAATAATAAAAGTTAAGATTTTGTACGACCTTAAGATTTCCATACATCGAACAGCATCTCATATGCCCATCCGGAGTTTAATAGAACACCAATCAGCATATCATCCCTTTAGCGTTTAACCAAATATGATTGCTCATAATAACGCAGCGATTAAGAACCAAGAAATTTATCCTACCAGTCAAGCTAAAAATAATAGACCAAAACGAATTAATTCACTGAATATAAAAAAAACTAATCAGTTCTTACCGTTGTATTAAAATGAACAACGCTTGTTTTAAATTACAGCAATAAAGAATAATCAACCCTTCACATCGTATGCTCGTATTTTAACAAAGTCTAAGCACAAGTGTAAGATAAGGAAATGTATTTTAACCAAATCGAAGTTTTAAAGCGAATTTTATGTTCACAACTTTCGTCCCTAGACGGCGGCACATGCAGGATAAATAAACTATATTTAATGAATTTCCGAAATTAGGTTTATTAATTAATGCCAACCTTCATTTTTGCAGTACTAATGTAAGAAAAACAATTATTTACTAATTTACACATATTGAAACATCCAAAATGAATTTTCAATTTTTAAATATCCCCATTATATACACATTCGACCCAAATGAAAGCATTAGCACATATATACAGGGCGTACTCAAAGGAATAGTCAAAGGTGAGACCGTGACAGTGCTAATATCCAATTCAGGAGCAGAATCTAAAAGTTCTGGATTTTCAAGGTCCAATGCAAAATGTTCAGTTACTGTTGAATCTCTTTCTGGTCCTTCTATAGCATTTGGGCGATAAGTGACATAAGATGGTGAAAATTCACTGACTTGAAATATATCCGCATTCAAAGGCCACATACCAGAAGATTTGAACACACTCATTATATTTGCAGGGTTCAAGACTAGAGGATTATTATGGATCTATGCTGTCTGTGCTTGATTTATATAGTTCTTAAAAGGGCCATAGACCCCAACATCTAAGGGTTGCAAGTTATGGAAGCAATGAGGAGGAAACGATAACATAATAACGTTATTTTCTTTGGATTTTTCCACAACTCCAACATTCACATGTGAGATGATTATCGAGTAGCAAAAGAACTGGCTCTTGCTTGGTGGGTTTAGCATGCCTGATGAAATGGTCCATCAAAACAAGAAATTCTTTGTCTGTTACCCATCCCGAAGAATTATCAACTCACCGCGAATAAACATTTTAGAATATTTAAGTCGACGAAAAATGAACATCGGTAGAATAAAATTGCCAGCTGCATTGCAGGCGCAAGCAAGTGTTACAAGGGTTCCTCTCTCAGCTGATGTGATGGAACACAGGCAGTCACTATCTTCTTAGGTTTTTGAACAGTTGTGACTCCTGTTTCGTCAATGTTCCATATCCGAGAAGCGTTAAATCCGAAGAAAACATTAACGTTGGTCTTATTGAATGATGCTGCTCGACTTAATGACGTCGCTTCTGGTGTCCTTAGAGATAACTGAAGATTTCTGGGCATGAAATTTTGGAACTAGTCCAGACCAGCTATGCTATTTTGATGCCAAGAAGGAGGGATATTATTAGCACCACGTTACACAGCGCATTGGTAAGCTAGTTTCCTTATTTCCATAGGAAGCAATCCAAAATATATTTTGGCGCACTTAAGAATGTACGAAGCCATTTTACTTTCTTCGTCTGCAGTGAAAACTAGCCAACCTTTGGATTTTCATTATTCTTCTATTTCTTAATGTATCTGTAAAGAGATACATGACACAGGCCGAAATTATCACTGGCTTTCCGTATACTTCAATTGTTTTCTAAAACTTCAGCTGTAGCTAACTCGTACACCTCCTGACTTTGTGTTGCCCGCTCTGACTTTCTCTTATACTGTCGCATTCTAGAAGAGAACAAATTAAATAACATCTTGGTAAAATATTATAAATTATAAATTTCAAAGTTAGTAAGGTTCAGGGGCAAGTTATAGCATTTTACAACAAGCCCCAAGATTTCGTCATAGCTAATCCTACAATACAATTTTTACATTTATCAAGATAACTGTAAAATTACCTAACTAATCGTAAAAACATTAAACATCAAAGATAGGTAAATTTGAAAGTGAATAGAACACAGAAACTTTTAAATAATTTCAAAACAATAACGGCAACCAAAATTTTACGAATGTAAATTTTTACATTACATGGCCAAAATGAAGCGTGTGCACACGTCTACCCTCTGAGCCGTCTGGCGGAACACTAGCTATGACGCCATGATGTGGTGCTATATAAAGGTAAGATTGAGTGAAATTAAAAAGTTTATATCGTTTAAATTACTGGTGAAAAAACCATGTTACTATTTGTCCCTGTTATAACAAGTACCTCACTCCCCTACTATTAATTGGTGTCCAAAAATATAATTAATGAAGTTGTAGATTTGGCAAATAATATGGACAATTAATAAAGAACAAAACTGCTCACAAAGTTATTATATATGAAAATAATCGTACGATTCGGTTGACTATTGAAGCTTCATCAGCGACTGTTATACTCTATATTTAGTTTATTTTCATTTGCAGTCGCTGATGAAGTTTCAGTAGTGAATCGAAATGTACGATTATTTTCATATATGTATAATAATTTACTGAGCAGTTTTGTTCTTTGCTAATTGTCCGCATTGTTCGCCAATTCTACAACTTCATTATTATAATTTATTTATTTATGAGCTGCAAAGCAAACGTATCACAATATTTCAACCTTCATGAAATTAAAAATAAATAGAAATATGTAGAAGAGATGGCCAGACATTAATTTTCAACTACAAGTTGAATTTACAGATACTCGTACAGCTAAACTTCACGATTAAAAAGTACTCAGCAGTTTTGGCAGCAAAAAATTTATATTTGCGACCACTACAACAAAAAATAAAAATAAATTATCGGATAAGGTAACTAATTTTAGTTGAACTCAAAAATTGAAAAAAAAGAAAAAATTCTTACAACGATACCAAACCTCACTTTTGTTAAATGCACCACAAATAAGGCAAACATCTGCTTCGTTGGAGCTATTCAACTTCGATCAAGACTCGGAGGAAGACGTACTTATTTTTCTTTTCTTAATTTGTTTTGTTCTAGGTTTTGAAGTTCATGCGACAGCAGTGTTTTTGTTCCTTTTGGCATTTTCTTTAAATTTGAAATTCATGTTATCTGATTTTTTATTTTCATACTCGTTTATGACAAACTCGCCTAGTAACATATTTTGAGCGCTTTCTAGCTGCTTCTATTGCTACATTAGGAACCAGAGATATTTCTGCAATTATTTTATGCGGGAGATGCAATTATTTTGTAGTTTAATTTTGATTGAAGTCTACTGAATCAGCATCAGGCATAACAGATTCAGTCATTCTTTGGCTTGAGCGTCCGCACTAGAAAATGCAGATACAAGTATGGTATTCGGGTTATATGAAAAAGCACTCGTTGATCTACATTCAGCTACAGCGATTTCAACTTCACCACATTTTCCCCAAGAATTAGATAACAACTCATTAAATTGGTATTTGGTTATATGTCTACCAGGAAGGCTTTTAACTATAGTTGACAGTAGATATAAAACGAAGCTTTTTTTGCCTTAAAAACACGCAGAGCATAAAAGGATAATGTCTATAGACCTAAAATGGGATGTATTGTCATCAAGTAAAAGAAATATTTCCTTCAAGTCTTCTTGGTGCCAAATATATCTTTAACCATGATAAAAATACGTGTGAATTCATATAGGGTAATTTCGGCAACATAAACAGTTTAATTCCAGGAAGTAAACCATCTTCAAGTTCCTTTTTAACATTTGTGCCTTTCATTTTTTTACAAACACTTTATCTGGGTGATCATTTAACTGCATACTGGATTCATCCATGTTAAATATACTTTTTGGCTTGTCAATCATTAACATAATTTGACTCCTTTCAGAATTTCTCTTTAAAAATGATGAAAGCCATATAATACCAACTTTTTGGTATCGAGATTCAATTTATGTTAAATTCTTAACTGTTCGGCGAAGTAATATGCAAAGGATCTCAAGTCATCCCTATTTAGTGGAAATCTACCTTTTCGCATCTTATTTATATGATTAACGAGTCTCAGTTCATTAGCGTTGCCAAAAAGTGAAAAGGGCTTACTTTCCCTTTATGGTTATAATTCCTTTTAATTCTGCTTTCCAGGTTTTTCGGGGTTTTCTAAATGTAAGTGCAGTTCTTCTAATAGACATGGACCCATTCTTAACATAAATTATAGCAGGTTTCTTTCTTATATTTACAGTTTTGGCACATGAAACAAATCTGCAGACCATAGAAATAGCACTAATACCTTTAATCATGATAGATTGCATAATATATTTAATTAAGCGAGCTGATTTTTTTAAATTGGTGAAAATAAATGAATGAATGTACATCTCCTTTCAACTCTAAATCCTTCTCCATGGGGGGAGGTATTCAAAATCAATCAAAACCGTTGTCACCCGCCTAGTTAAATATGATCTCTATATACCGGGTGGTGTATATGGGGAATTCAGTGTTAAATTTTACTTGTTCATATATTATCTTCCCAATTTAGTTTCAAGAAGATTTGTAGATTCAAAAAATTTTCAAAATTAGACGCTGTCTATGATATATTAATTTTAATTGATTAGTATTCACGAATAATATAATTTTATTATGAATTTGAAATAAAACGAAATGTGATATTTAAATACAATAATTTGAAACTTTATTTTGAATGTGACGTGATCTCGTGGCTTTGGCGATTATTATTTGACTTGAGAAACGGAATGTCGCGGGTTCAGTTCCCACTCGGGTCATACTTTTTTAAAATTATTTTTTTTATTTTAAACTGCTAATTGCTAAACACAACATAATTTTAGTCTCGTTTTTAGTGTTAGGGCTACAAAAATAAGTAACTTGGTGCCGATCTTTCATCTCTTGTAAAATTATTGGTCAGATAATTACTTTGTTGCGATTGTGTTAACAATTGCTTCCATAGAAATTATCTGTATATTAAAGTTATTATAAGATGAAAAGTCCGGCGTTAAAATAACAACAAAGAACAACTAAACAATTTATAGTAAGTGTTTAAAAAGATTTCCATTAACTGCCAAATAATAACCTAATCTATCATTAAATTCTTGTCGAATACTTGAAAGTTGCCTAATTGTGATTCTATCACATTCTGCTTGAATTACGTTTTTTAAAGATCCGTTCTTTAGTGATTACGTCCATAAATTTTATTTTTCAAATGGCACTAGAGAAAAACATAATTTGGGGAAAGATCAGATGACCGACCAATCCAAGAGTTCGGAAAATTCTCATTAAGAAATTCTTGAACATCTCGATGTGTGTGTGCAGGGCAACCATCATGTTGAAACCACACTTATTGGCCTTCCCCGATAACATTTCGAATTGCTGGTGCAACTTGGTTTTTTAGCACCACTCAACGTTCCATCAATAAAATACGGTCAAATAATACGCGAGCCTAGAATACCTACCCACACATAATGACGTAGAAAGTGACTATAAGTTCAAACGTGCCAGCTGGCTCGTTCGATGCCGGAGAGGGGTCGGGGTTAGCACAACGTAGGATAGCTTCCAAGAAAGAATAAGAAAAAGAATGGGCGCCAGTCGTTCGCAGAATCGCAGAGGCAGCACACGCCTGAACGACAAGGCATGTAGTGTACTTGCTCTACCATAAAGTTCTCCAAACTGTAGCATTGTTCCAGCAGCCAGAAGTTTCACCTAGCTAGAAGAAGGGTTAGGTAAAGCTGTTCATCGAAAATAACTCAACACAGATAAGTAACAACAATATTTATTTCACCAAACTGGTGAAATCAACAGATAAAGGAAAGTTTTGCAATACAACAAACGGATATAATGTATTGTCACGATAACAAAGTAAAATTTATGACCCGGTAGGGACGCCTACATTAAACAAAAGTTTCTGAGTTTTGCTTTTTAAGATTTAAGGCTAACATAGTATATAGTAATTAAACGTTCGCACCTCGTATATCAAACGATAATAAATGACTCTAAATAGTAACTATGTCTTACTTGGACGCTAGTATATGAAAAGCAACAAATTAATTCACAGTTTAGCGCATATAATTAAACGATAGAACGGTAATCAAAAGAAAAATTATGCAAGAAATCATTAAAGAAAATGAAAACCATCCAAGAAAAAATATAAGGCCTAAAGTAAGACCCATAGGATACTCAAACATACACTAAGACTACGAAAAATAGATTCACAGATGTTCCATGAATTAATAACAGGAGCACTGTCTTTTAGTATTAAAAGATTAAATTACCATAAGTTCAACCGAAACATAGACCAAAAATATCAATAAAGAACACCAGTAATGTCAATCACAAAACGGCAGGATAAATCGGAGTTCAAACAACACAAATTAAACTGAAGAACAATAAGGAGAATATATGATAGACAAACTGTTAAAGGTAATCAAAATTGTAACTTTATCTAAAACAAACTAAATTGAGTGCAGAAGCAACACTACATACGTCACAATTTTGCTATGTCCGAAATGATGCAACCGAAAAGTTAAATGAAGTTGAGTAATGTAAAATTCCAAATACTAGATATTAAAACAAAAAAAAGTGAATCTAATTACCATTAGTTGCAAACTTACATATAAGGTAGAGTGGAAAAATAAAATGTTTGCAAGTAGTAAGTCTATCGTCTTGTACGACGCACAGTACAAAACCTGCGGTTTGTCGTAGCCCCTACTACAGAGCAAATAAAAAACAAAAAAATAAGTTGAAAGCTAAAAGTTAAAGTAACCTATGAAGAAAGAACGAAAGCTAAAAAGTTAAAGAAATTTATGAAGAAAGAAAGAAAGCTAAAGAGATAAAAGAACAATTCTTAATACCTAGAAGATAATTAAATAACGCTGATCATAAACACAATTCAAGTCAAGCTTGTTACAGTTTTGGCTCACACTGATTAACCAAGAGGAGGCGTAGTGACCAAGAAAGGGGCGCCCACAAGCACAAGGTCAAAGAAAAAGAAAATCACTAGCAAAGAGGACTTCTCGAGTGCAAAGTAATCAAAAAGAGTCTAAAAAGACAAAATATTACACAATAAGAGATCTAAAGAGAGAAAAAAAGAATCAAGTCAAAGTTACTCGAAGCAACAAGAAGGAAGCAATTGAAAAGATCATACCGATGAAATAAAGTAAGCAATAACCGATGTAGGACGGATAAGCACTACGAGCTGAAAACTCAAATCAAAATATGAAACTATTCAAATAACCAAACACAGGCTGTTAAATCCTAAATAATTAGTTACGAGTTAAAAAAAGTCTACCCCAAGAAGAAAAGATTTAATTGACATTAATGCGGACATCTCCGAATCAATTAAACAAGAAAATAACGAAGGAAGACAGTTCAACCCAATTGCAACGAAGAGAAACGAGAATAAAATGAAATAAGTTCGTGGCCGAAAGTAAGACCAAACACTCGTTAACTTCGCCATGAACGGAGTTGACGAAAGAAAATATATAAAGAGTAAAGTGAATAAGCTATATTCTAACTGATAAGATGTTAAAGAAAATTCAAGACATTAACATAACTAACGCAATGAAGAATTCAAAATTTAAATTTGAAGAAAGTCTAAATGCAACAAAATAAAGTTTACAAGAGTACTTAGATTTTCAAAGGAAATAAAAGGATAGTGAACAGAGAACCGAAAAAGAGAAGAATAAATATGTCTCATACAAAACCTGAGAACAACAAATAGATTGGCCTAGATGGAGAGAAATAATTCAAAAGCAGTAGGTTCGTCGCCTCTTACGGCTCGCATCTCAACATACGGAAACGGTATTCTTTAGAGCCCCATATTAAGATAAGTTACACCACTCAACGTTCCATCAATAAAATACGGTCCAATAATACGCAAGCCTAGAATACCTACCCACACATAATCACGTAGAAAGCGACTATAAGTCCAAACGCGGCGTCGCAAGGCTTTGTTGTGTCAGCTGGCTCGTTCGATGCCGATGAAGGGTCGGGGTTAGCACAACGTAGGATAGCTTCCAAGAAAGAATAAGAAAAAGAATGGGCGCCAGTTGTTTGCAGAATCGCAGAGGCAGCTCAAACCTGAACAACAAGGCGTGTGGTGTACTTACTCTAATCTAAAGTTCCTCAAACTGTAGCATTGGTTCAGCAGCCAGAAGTTCCACCTAGCTGAAAAAAGGGTTAAGTAAAGCTGTTCGTCGAAAATAACTCAGCACAGATAACTAACAACAACATTTATTTCACCAAACTGGCAAAATCAACAGATAAAAGAAAGTATTGCAATACAACAAACGGGTATAATGTACTGTCATGATAACAAAGTAAAATTTATGTCCCGGTAGGGACGCCTACATCAAGCAAAAGTTTCTGAGTTTTGCCTTTTAAGGTTTAACGCAACATAGTATATAGCAATTAAACGTTCGCACCTCGTATATCAAACGATAACAAATGACTCTACTTGGACGCGAGTATATGAAAAGCAGCAAATTAATTTAAATGAGAAGTAAAGCGTTACTAAGTCATTATAATACACTATTAGCGTAAGTAATAAAACGAATTTACCTAAAACCAATTAGACTGATGGTCCATTTCCGATGGTTACTTTCTCGAGGATAAACCTAGCATATGCGTAAATATCCACTCAAATAACTGGATTTTAAATTAATTAAAAGTAATAAGCAATAACTTTATGATAGGGGAAGATTGCAAAGTAAAGTTTTATAGCGTTTTTAAAATAAATATCAAAAGCAAAATAAGTGAATATCAAATTAGACGGCGTTACTTTACAGTGAATGGTACAACTTTAATATATTGAAATTTATGTGTTTAAATAAATATACGTATGTTATAAGTTAAAAATTAAAACGTAGAGAACATAGTAGAACTTCAAGAGTAACGAGGATAACTCGATAAAATTCAACGGAGATGTTATCCAATTTCATTGCAGATTATTTATAGTAAGTAGTTATTAATTTGAAAAATCGGCATAACTATGCGCTGCAGCTTGAGCGACGTAAAGCGAAGAAATAAATAAACAAAAGTGTACGGCCTTATTTAGAGGCTAGAAATCAGCAGGCAATATCCGTAAAGTTGCGGCATCTTGATAGAAAAACGCCTAGCGGAATGAAGCCCCCAGCGGTAAACTAATAAATACAAGACAACAATTACCAATAATGTTATTTAGAACATCAACGAAATACATACCGGCGGTTAGGTATCACAGAAGCACAAAGAAATCCAACCGGTTTTGCACAGAGCGATTAGTAAAAAGAAAGAACGTGTCGTACCTCGAACATATGCACATGTGGCTATAGCTGATAACATAGAAAATGTGTCCATAAACCTAACACATGCGAAATGTTTGTCGAATTAAACCAAGGACTTTTGATTTAATACGAATGTAATAATAAAATTTTAAAATACAAAATGTTTTAAAGCAGATTAATTAATAATTGATAAAGAAAAAAATTGGTAACAAAGAATTTTTATAGCAAGAAATAAATTACGTATATACAAACGAAGCTAGATTAAAAATACAGCAGAAATTTCAATTCATATGCCCAATAATTCAATGACGTGTATACGAGGTTCAGCAAAATAATAATTAATTTGTTCAAGTAACTGAAAATATTATAAATTTAATTTTGACCGTGACAACATTTACTTAATTGCGATACTGGGTGTGGGTTTGTAAGCACAAATTAAGATCCTTTTTGCTCCAATATCTAAAATTTTGACTATTAGGTTCACCATTTAATGTAAATGTGAATTTGTCAGTAAAACAGATATTTTTTAAAAATTTCGATCATTATTGGACTTTTCCATTATAGTTTCACAAAATGCAGCTCTATTCTCCATATCCTGCTAAAAAAATTCTTAGTGCCTCAAATATTTGAATGATTTATAGTGCTCGGCCTTTAATATTTTTAAAACTGTGGCGTGGTGAATATTTAAGTTGCTGGCAATTTGTCTTAAACTACTGTTGGGATTTTCAGCAACAGCCAATAGAACATTAAATTTTGTATTATTTTCTAAAATATTTGCATCGAGATTAGCACCAATAGCATCAACGTTGTCTACATTTTCATAATCATTATCCTGCATCTCATTAATATCAGTTTCCTCTCTATTAATATTTATCTCACATTTTCCAAATGGTTTAAAAACACTTCCAGTTAAATTGAATCGTTCAATAGTCTTTTTAATTGTTGTTAAAGTAGGTATTGGCCTGTGAGATATTCTACACTAAACAGATCCCGTACTCGATTAATAGAATTTCCAGAATAGTACCATTTTATAAATTTGTTTACCATTTTAATAGTTAAAGAATAAATAGTAACATTAACTTATCAAGACATTCTTCAAATTACTCAATTTGACGTAAAATTGAAACTTTTGTTTTTCATCGGTAGGTAGATTTATTTACAATAATAATTATCCAAAATTAGAAATTCTTTTAAATACAATTTTTTATGTCAAAACCTAAGCAAATAGTATGATTAGAATGACAGTGTTTAGAATAAACAACAATTTAAAATTTAAAAAAATTTAAAAATAATTTAAAAAAAGAATGACCAGAGGTGGGAACTGAACTTGAGAGATTTCGATTCTCAAGTCGAATAATAACCACCAAAGCCACGAGACCACGTGGTAATCGTAATAATGTTTCAAATTATTCTATTTAAATACAACATTTAGTTTTATTTCAAATTAATAATAAAATTGTATTATTCGTTAATACTAATCAATTAAAATTAATTTATTACAGACAGTTTTTACACTGAAATTGAAAACAGAGTGAATGCAGGCAGGAGAATAATTGGCAGCATGTGGTCAGTAATCAAGAATGAGCAGTTAAGTATGGAAGCAAAGAAGGCTGTG
>JAHWXV010561023.1:0-11869 GCA_024586415.1 Phrixothrix hirtus | reverse complement strand
TACATTTAAACACATTTTTTAGAACGATGCATGACTAAACTCTATTTTTATTATTATCAGTTATTAATAAATAACTTCTTCAAAATTTTTAAAAAAATTGCATACATTATTTCTAAATTCTTTCAATTGTGTGAAAGGGCAATCCCTTACCCTCTTATTTATTGCAGTAAACAAATCGCAATGTGCATGCTACAGCTATAAAAGTGCATGTTACTGTAAATTGATACTATTAGGTAGGTAAATTATAATTTTATGAATAATTTAACAGTTTTAGTCTGAATGCAACCACAAGCTGCTCGTTGTACATAATTTAAAAAAAGAACTTTTTGTATTCATACTGATTTTAATTTTACTTTATTGGGGTGCCGGTATGGTCTACGAGCAGCCCACAATAGGAATGTCATATTATCTGAAACACCCTGTATGGTGTAAATCATATAAGGCATTTATAAATATGTATGTATGGAAAATCCAAAATTTTGTATTTTATAAAAATAACTGAACAGGGCGAATACTATTTTAAGTTAAATAGTCTAATTATTTATTTTTGAGATGTGAAAATCCTTTTGCTATCTTTAGCATTGTCCCAAAGAATTACATTATACGATAAATGGTACTAAACTATAGAGTAATGTATGTTGATTAGTCCTTGTTGATGGAGAGCATACTTCAACTTTAAAATAGCGTAAAATGTAGAATTAAGTTTTTTTAAAAATAGCGGCTTTGATAATAATTCATCTCCATGAATATCATTAAATTTTGAACACGTTGGCAAAATGGCATTTCCTTGTGATAAATCTAGGCTAGCATTACAAATACGCCTTTTAAATTTTATTGTTATAGTTTTGGAAAGATTTGTTATTAAATTATTATATTTGCATCTATCTTGAAATTTATTGATCATATTGGTGACTCTGCTCTGCAATTCCCTAGAGAATGGTATTGAAGCAACCACAACCACACACCACACATCGTCTGCAAACTGGATAGCTTTCCCATAACTCAAGGGCTTTGATAGTTTATTGACATAAAGTATAAAAGGAAGTGGTCCTAGTACTGACCCTTGTGGTACTCCTAAATTTATAGTAAGTATATTCCTCTAATGTAACACAAAATTTCCTAGATTTTAGATAATATTTTGACCATGAGAGCACACTGTCCCTAAAACGAACCAAGTACATACAGCTTCTGTACGACCAAGTCTATGTTTAAACTGTCAAAAGCGGAAGCGGATCAAAAAATATTGCCGTAATTTGATTGTCATTGTCTAATTTCTGAAAAATACAATTAAAAAAGACATTTCAGTAGTCTCTGTTGACCTACCTTCTCTAAATCCGTGTTGATAGTCATTTTAAGTGTTGTATTTATTTAGGAACGCAACCATTTTTTTGTATATAACGTTTTCGAATAATTTAGATAACACGCTTAATAAAGATGTTGCACGGTAGTTTTCTATATTTTCCTGGTCATTCTTTTTATTTAAATAATTTGAGCGATAAATTTATTAAGGCAGCTAATACATCAATTAAGTGCTTTCAATAGTTTTACAGAAACCATACCTATACTATTTTTATTATCTAAGTTTCTATGAAACTCATTAGTTTATTAGGGCTAACTTTAATATATGTGAAACTGTTCGAAATGCTATCACTTTTAGTACAAATTTAAATAGGTTACTATCATAATGATTATTTGCCTAGATTCTACTGATTTAGAAAAATGATTAGTATACGCTTTTATAGTTGGGAAGAAATTTGAAATAGTATTAAATGCCATTGGTGTAGTTGACTTTATACCAAATAAGAAAAACCTGTATAAGAGAAATAATAAGATAAAAATCCAACGGCTTATCTCTTTTGTGTAAACTAGTCACGCTCATTGCTCAACGTGTAGGTGTAGTAATAGTTGAAAGTGTGAAGTTTTGCTAAGTGATCACCTGTTGATCCAAAACTAAATAACCGTTTTTCGGCTTTACCTTCAATACTTTATAGACAACTGCACTCGCAGTTAAGTTAGGTGTTGAAATTAACTGCGAGGGTAAAAATTGCCGCATACTAGAACCACCATATATATAAAAAGTTAAAAAAAACCGTTGACACGTATTGGATTACCACCTTCGTTACCTAAAAATCCAATCATCCAAGAAAGAGGAAAAGATTAGTTTTAGAATTTGCTAATTCATGCGAGTACGTAACAGATAATTGATAAGTGCGTGGAATGATGTGATAGAAGTTAATTAAATAAAATCTTTGTTCAAATTTAGATTAAAATAAATTTGCGCATTGTTAAATATTTTTAAAATAAGACTATTTGTTCTTTGTTCGAATTTCAAGTACAAAGGGTAAATCTGTAACAGTAAATTACATACATTCTTGTTGATTTAAAATTTTACTAAGTTATTTGTTTTTAGACTATATTTAATTCTTTCTAGATTACACAATTGGACTATACGTGTTTGCATATTAGTTTCTCCTTTTACGGGATTAGGCAATAATAAATTTTCATAAATATTTTAGAATAATAAACAAATGAAAAATAACTGTTGTGCGTATACTTTGCTTTAAGAAGTTAAAGATGGTCAGAGTATTGATAAATAACTCTATTGAAGGTGAAGGGTAAAAATACAAAAAGGACTTATATATTCCTATGTCAGATCAATTGAATGTCCCTTGCTTGATAAAATGAAACAGAGTAAAACAGCCGCTCGGTCATGAATATAACTAATTTAATTGATCTAATTAATTTAAATGAAGATTAAGCAACCTTATCGACCAAAGAAAGATTTTGTTTACGACATCAGCATATAGGATACGCACAGATTATTTTAATGTTAGTCGTCATAAACAAACATGACATTTGTCAATTTCTAAAGGTTTTTCAAAAGATTTATCGTGGTTCTGTTACGCATTGCAATATTGGCACGATGCGTTTCCCAAAATATCTGCCCAAGAACGATAACAATAGCAATATTTTCTTGATACACTTGTTGTAGTCAACACAGTTTCACTATTACATTTAGAGTAAATTGTTGCAAGTAATATCAGAGATTTATTAAATTACAAGAAGCTGCACATACTTAAATAATAGAATCAATAAATAAATTTTTATTTATACAGGGACATTAAATAGATTTAGTTGCTTGTAAAATTAGAATTTTCTGAATATTTTTTTATAAGCATCCATTATTTTTGACTGTATAAAGCTGCATTATGAATGAAAACTCCCTCTTCAGTCTGAAAAGTAAGACTCCAGTTATTATTTATATATACTCACAAAACATAAATAAGTATGCTTGAAAATGGGATTAGAAGGAATGATTTAACGCGACTAACACGCTGAAGTGGCAATAATTGTTTAGATTGACATCCATTCATTATGCGTATTCTCTCTTTCATCAATGTACGGCGTACAACATTTATGTATTTATAGTAGTCAGGCTGTTGTAATAACAAATCGTATAAATTATGCATGACACGTAATCCAGTAATTACAATTTTAAATTAAATTTCAAAATATGGTGACACAATGCTCTACTGAAGCATGCATTTGTATTTAATGTAATTTCTGCTTGTAATTGCCGAACATATTTTAACAAGTACAATTAGATTTTACGGGAAAGTTTATTGTTGGTCAAACGCGTTCTGTTAAAGAATTTTATCAAATTTTAGACATACATTTACAAATAATTTATATTTCAAAAACAACTATAACATTAAATAACGAGGAATAATAAATTTCGATTTTAATTTTGCTATGAAATACACATACTAGAATAGTTAAGGAATTCAGGATCTTCATAAAATTAATTCCGTCCAACATAAGAAAAAACCATAAACTAAGCGCACATAGAAGACCAAGCAAAATATGGGGCTCGGGTCAGTAAGTGTTTCTATTTACTAATCGAAATGATCTTAATAGAAAATGTAATCACTTCTTTGGCACAAAATCAGGAACTAAACTATTTGGTAATATCTTTCTAGCTTAACATCATGGGCGCCTCGCTTGTAAACTTAGTTAGTACAAACATTCTATTTATTATAGATATAGCATCTTAGGTACTTTTACTTTTTGAGTGTTTTTGTATAGATTTCATAAATTGCATTCAACATTTTTGTTAATAATCTAAAGCTTACTTTATACAGTTTTCATGAAAAGTAAATGGCAATACGAAAACTGAATATTTTTGACACGTAGAAGAAATGTTATTGCGCTTTGCTGTTCAAAATCGTAAGGTTTTCGAAACATTAACAAATATAATTTGGTAAGAGAGGTCTTAAAAGGGTTTATATTAAACTAGTGCATAGAGTGGCATAATTTTATATTAAATTGTTAGGGTAGTTTGATGATTGCGGTAAATGGCTGTATGGCAAACGAAATATCCTTTTTCACCATAGTTTTATTTTTATAACAAGAAAATGTCTAGTTTCATTCCAATACGGTTTATGGTACACGTGTTCATAACATAAAACGTTGTACGACTACTGCAATGTCGCACTTGCCCATACAGGGCGATTTTAAAACATACCGACAAACTTGGTACATACACGTGGGGATAGTTCTAAATAAAGAGAAAAAATTCGTTTTAGAGATTTCTTGTTGTTTCCAAGAAAATCGCCGTTAAAATAATGACAATAAGTTGTTTGAGGATTCCTACAACAGCCAAACAGCTGGACATGTTATTTTAAGTAAATAAATTCGAAACGCATGACGCAGTTATTACGTTATTCTAAGTTGCGACCTATAAATAAAATATCAATTCATTTTATCGTCGCGCTGTTTACAAATTCTTTATGTTATATTAAATTATCAGGATTTTTGGGTTTTGTCAAACGCTCTTACAATTAATCTCAATGTTAATATTGAAGTGAGCCATTTACTATAGATTTCAGGGATTAACATTTCATTCCAATCACTAGAGGTTGAAATTGACGACTAACACGTGTTTTAAAAATACAAATTAGCATGCTATAGTATATTAATCTATAAAAATTATAACGTGCAAACATCTTGCAAGGTTAATTGATGTATTTCAGTTATTATGGTATGAAACAGTTAACCTTGTAAAGAATGTGTGTCCGATAAAAAAGTATTTTAGTTCCATTCGGATATAAATAATTAGATTTAAGCATAAATAAACAAAATGTTTCATAAAAATGTTAACATTAGTTAAAATGTTCCTAATATAACTTTTGGAAATGTATTCAAATGCAAAAACCATTTTATTAATTACAATGGAGAACATTTAGGTATCGATAATACGAAATTATTCAAATAAACAATATTTAATATCTTCAAAAACCGTTATATAAAAATATAATATTTCGAAAATCAAAACAAGTCCAACATGCATATGTTTCAATAAACGGAAATTAAAAGAATCGTTTGCTAACGAACATAATATTTTAATGTATCAAAAATGTAAACAGTAATTAGTTTTACGGTATATTACCTTGTTATAAATAAATACTTGCATTCACCATTGAAACAAGCTGTAAATAAAATATGTTGATAAACAAATTTCCATATTAAAGTTAAGTAAATATTTACGCAAATAAATGATTTTAAGAATTCTGTTCTGCTTTAAAAACTTGTTACTCTAATAAAACTGAAATAAATATGGCAATTAAATCGATATAAGTTTTAAAATTGGGTTTTGTAATTAATACAGCTATTACGTCTATGACAAAGAATCCAAAACCCAAATTTTAAAACATGCCCTATAACGAGTTGGAACACGTCTTATGCCCCAGAGGTTGTCAAAGATGTTATTTTTCCTGAATTAGCTAGCTGTTCTGGCCACTACAGTGGAGTTAGAGGGGATCCTACGTCTATGATGAAATTAATTTAGCGAAAATTCAGGAGTGATTTTCAAACGTCAAAAATCGGGAAAAAGTCGTAGTTAAGGGCGCCAATTTGTTTTAATACTGAGAATGAGAGGACAAACAAGCCTGGTTCCCTAACATATAGGTCAAAATTGCAGTCGTTCAAACTTACTATAGGATTATTTCGCATACGTCACTGGATTCCTATTTCGATCAGGTTAAAATAGGACGTACAACCTGAAATATGTTATTTACTTACTACTAGCTAGTACCTGAAAGAAAATATTGGTTATTACACTACGGGACTATACATTTAAAAAAACAAGAAATGCGATTCTTGAGTATTTACTATAATGATGAGAGAAAGATATACAATTATACAATTGTACATAAATCTCTTAATGAGAATAAGCAATTAATGACTCCAATAATTACGTTCAGGGATCCCTCGTTCCTAACAATTATAATTAATTCTAAAATAAGTAATACAAATTAGGCTTAACGGTTTCAATAATTTAAAAAATCCTAAATTAGGGCAAAATTTAGTTTTTTATCTATAACGTTTCACATGTGCGGCTGGCGTTACGCTCGACGACGATGCTGGTGTCCTGCTAGCTTTTCGGAAGAGGGTGGTCTGCGACAGATTTCACCAGCACGTCCACGCTCTAAGGAAAACGCTGGAATTGCGTACAAATGGTTTGAAGGTTGGGGAGGGGGGCACCATTGCCCCTTGTTGGCCGTATAACAAATGGAACTGTCCACCAAAACAGGAAAAAGCGGTTCCGCGACCTATAAATGCGTTTTCCCCGATTTGCCTCTTACCTAGGCCCCAAATATCAGTATGAATTAAGACCGTGGCTAGAGGCTTGACTAACATATATCCCCTGAAATACAAAATAATCACAGTTAACCTATTCTAAATTTAAAATGAAAGTCCAATTGGGAAATAACTATTTATCTATATCTAAAGAAATGGCTTATTCAGCATACACAAAAACAATAACAAATCACACAGTGTTACAAGCAAACTTCTCCGGATTTTGGATGCGGCCTAATTCAAAAGTTACGGGGAAGACTAACCAATCTACTATAAAATGATCTTATTGCCTAAATATTCTATTAGCAGTAAATACAGGTATGCATTCATAGTTCGGACAGAAATTATGTTTTAACAGGCTCCCCTCAAAATGGGAGTGGTTTAAGTTGGGATCTACTATATTCCGCAGCCGGGACTACGAATTACACTGGATTCACGCCTATACACGTTGACATATCACATGCGCCCTTACAGGCAACCAATATTGGTCGACGCGTCACAGGGCTACTCGCTTACCCAAAAGCACCATAAACGTCGGCCGTGACTCTTACACGTTCCTGCGCTGTCCGGGGACTAACACGTCCTATGAAGCTGCGAACGGGGTGAAAAAAGGCAGGTAGTTCTCCCGAAGCCCACTACTTAGCTTTCCAGGACCGGGATTCTGCCACACTTACTCCTGAGGAAACCTTGCACTCACTCCGGAAACTTCAAAAATCACTCATTCACAACCGATTTCTATCACTACATCGTGGTGGTCTCACGACGAGTTATTACCAATTATACACATTGGTAATCCGCAAGAGTGAAAATCTCTTACAACTGTCACTTTATTTACTAATTTTTTAATCGCCACCGAGAAAAAACACGTCCCTTGTGTTTGTTCCGACCGACTTTATTTATTTTCGTCGTCCTAACAACCACGCATTTACCGTAAACGTACGGCAGTAAATTTAAATATTGGCGCGGGACGCCAACAAAACCTGACAAGTTAACTGAATCGTCTTTTCTTTTTACGTGATCGAACTTAAGGTTTCAGCGAAGTTTAAATAAAACAAGTGGGTGATGCAAGGAAAGCGGGGAGAAGTGACATTCGTTACTTATTCAAGGTTAGCCCGTCTATGAATTTGCTGAAGACGAAAATATATTACGCTTTGTTACATTGTGTTTAAGTTGAATTTATTTTATACAAAGGAAGATTTAAATAATTACTTAAGCTAGGAATACTTTGTAATTAGGGATATCTGATTTTAACGTAATGTTTTCGCATTATTGTCTACGTGTATTCAAATAACCCCACAGTTCTAATAATATGTACTGATATACTGGTTGTCTAAAAGATTTATCTTGTATAGCCTAAAATATTAAGACACGCTTCCAGCCCCTACAATCCCCACTCTTCGAGCCGAGAACATCTGAAAGATTACAAACTTGTCGCGTTGTAGGCAAAGGCAGAGAAAGCATCCTATCGATAATCTTAATAGGTTTATCCTCTTCGAGATTCAAAATATATAAATGTACTGTTATAAACAATGGTTTTACCGACAACAAACTGAACAAAATAATGTGTATACTTACCGTTGTATTATATATCATTATAAAGCTGGAATACTTTTTTCAAGAATTTGCTTTTTCCATATACATTACGTTAACTACTAGTACAGAACGAAAAGTTTAATTAACCAAGTTGCGTGAGATTTCTGACGGTTTTTCACAGATGAACATTTAAATTACATCAAAAATTTGATTGCACACAGACACTGATTTGCAACCAACCAGTTAAAATAAAAAAATAAATTAAATATTAATGAAATACAGAAGATTCCTCCTAAAAATGGCAGGAATTTTAAAAATGAATTCGGCACAAGTGAAAAGGCATGAAACTGTAACTTGAACAATTCTAAGGAGTTTCACCAAAAGACTTTTATAACCTAACTAAATAGGCAAAGTTATGGAAGTTTGCATTTTCAACCAGCGTGACACAGCACCAGCACACCAACGGTTTCACCCTATGTGGGGTTCATCAGTGCTGGGTGGCTGTACACGCTAGTTCAAAATGCAAAACTTCCCTTTAAACAAATTAACCTGTGTGGGTATCGATGCCAAATAATGGCAGAGCCATCTATTGTTTATATTAGGAGGTATTTTAATATAAATAAAATACAGAAATTATGTATTTTATTTATATTAAAATATCTCCTAATATAAACAATAGATGGGTCTGCCATTATTTGTCATCGACACCCACACACATTAATGTGTTTAAAAGGAAGTTTTGGATTTTAAACTAGCGTACACAGCCACCCTGTATTGATGAGCCCCACATAGGGCGAAACCGTTGGTCTGCTGTGCTGTGTCACAATGGTTGAAAATCCAAACTTTTATATTTTTGCCTATTTAGTTAGGATATAAAAATCTTTTGGTGAAAATCCTTAGTATTGTACATATTACAGTTCATGTCTTTTCACTTGTGCCGAATTAATTTTAAAAATTCGTAGCATTTTTAGGAGGAATCTTCTGTATTTTATTTATATTAAAATACCTCCCAATATAAACAATAGATGGCTCTGCCATAATTTGTCAAAGTAAATATTATTGAGTGCGGATTGTTGCCTGTTACCATTTTGAAACCTAACGGTAAAACGATTCACCTGCGCCGAACCCACTACAGAGCTAAAGAAATAATCGAACTTGCGCACAGTGAACCACTATTCGATCAGTTGTTTCTCGCTTGACCTAAATAGTAAATTACTGTAAATAATGACGACTATTAAATTAGCTTAATAAACAATAAATATATTTTAGTCAATAAATTACTTTATACCGTACAATTGATTTAATGAAAGTAACATTTTGAATTCTATACATAATCATTGCAAATCTTAGTAATGAATAATAGAAAAGAAGCTAAAAACAGTTGCAAATATAGATTGGCACCCAAAAAATTATTACAATAAGCGAGCAAAAAGTATGACCACAATAAAACGTTAAAACGAGTATATACAAGGTACCGACAAAAAGTTGTAAAGTCCCTGAAATAAACATGAACGTATACGAGGCAGACTCGTAATGCAAAAATTACTTTAACTCTATTAAACTTCAGCATAAGCTAAAAAATTCTGTACCCAATGTAAAATACGTCATATAAGCGATCTCCCGAAGCCTATCATCTCTGACTATTAGTTAGCAGGCAAACTACAAAGTGATCCTCCAAAACAAACCTCACAACTCTAAAACATAATTGAACTGTAAATGCGTAATTCGTATATTGTGCATTTTTTACTCAATAGGGTTTTATTTTCAATTTATCTCAAAACTTCGTAGAAAAAATTGTGTATGCAACGCGTGAAACAAGGCATTCAGCTGCTCGAGCATTTTTTCAGTGGCTTGATGGCTACGCAATCCCATTCGTGAAAAAATATACCGCAGTTGAAATGCAATTTCTTCCACTTGTTCTATAATATATTATTTGTTAAGTTTAGTTTTAGTATTAACGATCAACTTCTGCGGGATTTTCTTTTGTTAATTTGCACAAGGAGTACATTTCAGAAATTCTATGGGGGACGAGTTCTGATTTTACAATAAATATTCATATATTAGTTAAGGTAGTGCAAACTTGTTTTAAGACTAATTTCAAACAAAATAAATCTACTAAAAGGGTGAGTTTACTAATTTGGTGAATGGGATAAGTTTACCATTGGTGAGTCAATTTGATTAATAACTTAAGTTAATGGAATTGCTCTAATAATTATTCAGATCCTTTTGTATTTATTGTATTGTTGACTGCAGTATTAATTGATTTTTTGTTAGTTGCATTTCTATAAATTAAATTTAAACATTTACATTCTTATTTAAGTGCGTAAAATTCGGACCTATAAAATGCAATTCATTAAAAGTAATTAAGATAGATCAGTGTTTACATCAAATAAACAAACGGATGTACTAATTTGGTATTAAAAAAGTGAATATTTGCAACTTTTTCCAAAAAATTTTCTATTTTGTTTGATTTTCTTGCTAATGGCCTTACAGTACCGTGCTAAAACTTGTCGGTGGATTTTAGAATCACCCTGTAGTTAAAAACATTTATGAACCTAAACTTCCACATATTTCTAAACCAGCACCACCAAATTACCTGGTGACAGTGAGGCGATGAAGCAATTTACAGAAATAGTATCATAGCCTTAAAGTATCCCTACGTAAACTGTTTTGAGTTGAAGCTTCCTTTGTGCTGGAGAAATTTTATAATTTTTCTATTCAATCCGTTTACACGTAAAACAGCCTTAGATGAAGGAACGGAGAGATAAAGAAAAGGAGCCATCAAAATAAGGTTGTCCTACAGAACAGCTTCCTCGGAGAGAGGGTTGTGGGCGGCGCTAAATCTTTGTGAATGCTGAATATAATTATTCACTCTAAAAGGAAAGAGTAGTATCGCGAAAGGAAGTAAAGGTAATGCTGATGAACGGTATGCCACTATTTCTACAGAAACACCACAGAGAAGAGCCTGTAGAAGGGTATATACACTTCTGTTATGCACCGCGTATATTAGGCGAATTGTACACCGAAAAACTAGCGTCGAAACTAAATTTATAGCACTGTATTTAAAGTAAATAGTAATTGGTGCATTTATTAAGCGCAACCTCTTGAATGCACACCGTATCTGCTACAATTTGTAACTCTAAAAAAGAAAATATATCAAATAATCAAAGCGGGTGTACTGTTGAGAATTACTATCAATTATTTCATTTAAATTGTGATTCAATTGGCTATAATAAAACCTTCGTGAGTAGAGTACGAGAGTTGCCTCTTATGTTGTTACAAATGACCACTAGATGTCGCTAGTGTAATAAGTCATTGCCATATTCGTAAAATTTGTGATTTTGTATTGTAAAATCCATGGCGGCTTAGAAATTGACAGAGTAGTTTGTTTAGAGTGCGCGTTTAAAGAAAGTAATTTGGTGAAAAAATGGAAATTACTCGTGAAGGTTTTCGTTGGATGATTTTATATCATTTTCGTAAAGGCCTAACTCAGCAACAATGCTTAGAATCGCTTCGTTTAACTTTTGGAAATGAAGCACCATCAGAAAGGACTGTTTACAATTGGTTGGTAGAATTTCGTCGTGATCGTGCGTCCGGCAGTGATGAATCTCGTGAAGGTCAACCAAAATCGGTTGTGATTCAAAAAAACATCGATACTGTGCGCAATATGATTCAAGAAGATCGGCATGTGACATAC
>JAHWXV010560993.1:0-14657 GCA_024586415.1 Phrixothrix hirtus | reverse complement strand
TGACAGCTACCGTTGTTCTTACACTGCATCAGTCTACAAACCCACCAAGTTTCATTTAAATCGGCGTGGGACACTTCCCTGTGTTCCCTTGTTAGTACACGCACCTACGACAGAACAGGCAGTATTATTGCATATGTAAAACATATAACAATTCGAAAGACCAATTTCCATTGGTATTTCTAAATTACCAATGACAGACCAGCATTTCGCCACTTTCTGCTGCCGAGTAGTATAAAAAAGGGCGCCAAAACCAGGAAGTATTCAGTAGTTGGTGTGACTACTAGGTGCTTGGAGTAGGCAGATTGAGACCAAGTATCCGATAGTACGGACAGCTGAGCCTACGGCATTAGTAAAGCGCCCTCATGAACGTCTCCCGAGATTTTTCGCCGAGGAGCTTCCCGCTGTCCGCCGTCACGTTCCGTCGCCCCTCTACGAGCCACCAGCAGTCCAGACGACCAGTTCCATCTCGACCGTCAACAACCATCAAGCGCCGCCAGCCTGCTGCGACGACCAGACGACCGGTGCCGTGCCCGCCGTGAACGACCTGTCGCCGCCACCCAGTGTACCAACCCCCGTCCCCCGACGCAGTAAGTACGCGTTCTTTTATTTCCCAGTTAACTTGGAATCAAACCTTAGTTATCATTTTAGTTAGTTTTGTCTTACACTAGACACTTTATCGTTGTTATCGTGCCCAATTAACTTGGAATCAAACCTTAGTTATCATTTTAGTTAGTTTTATCCTACGCCAGACACTTGAGCTTAGTATCGTGCTAGTTAACTTAGACTCATAGATTATCATTCCTTTGTTGTTTACACTAGACACTCGAGCTTAGTATCGTGCTAGTTAGCGTAAGAATCAAACATTAATTTGCGATTCGGTAAAGTCAGTTAGGTATTAGACATCTTAGTATAAGAGTGTACATAATATGCATAAAGAGTGCGCGAAAACTACAGTCCAGCTCCCCTCTTACAAAGAATTAGCTGGCTGTAGCCATAAACCATCCAGAGACCTGCAAGAACGAGGCAGAGGGGATGTGGCCGCATATTGCTCGTGCGTAGTTCAAGGGGTAACTCCCTTGTAACAAGTATAAGGTACGTCTGTCCTAGCCGACTAGGAGCAGTCGGCAGGAGCGCTCAGCGTGATAATCGCGGCCGGCAGTAGAAATGGCATAGTTGATAACGGATTAACAAGTCAGTCAGTGTTGGTTTCCCATTGATGCTGGTTCGTCAGTGTTTGTGGAATTGTACCTTAGGCCGCTTACTCTAAAAGTATCTGCATCGGATACATTTCAGCGCTGCTAGAAATAAGTGTCTAACTCAGAGTTTAAAATGGCCTACGAGATTCTAAAACCCCGGTGTTAAATATAAGTAATATGGACCCGCGACACAGTTCGGTGAGAAAATACAAATAACCAAAAATGAAATCGAATCCGACCGTGAAGTAAAAAGAAATCTGAAGGTGGAATAACAAGATTAGTCGACGTGCTAAAAAATGTTAGAAGACAGCCACGAAAATGACGAACATTTGAACAACAGGACTAAAAAAAGGAAAACAGAAGGCGAATTTAAATACACAGAAATAAACGAAACAAACAAAGAGGATGAAGACCCTCCACAAAACATGAATGAATGCGAGAGGAAATAGCATATATGAAAACAGTGAAACACAAAAGTCACAAGAAAATGAAGGTTTCCTTTCACTCAAAATACCAACCAGAGTTTGCAAACAAGTTAAGCTGGTCGATTCCTTAGTTTAGGACCCAAAAGGAATAGAAAAGGAGCCCACACCGAAAGTACAGCCCCAATTGTATTTATCAATAGAGACAATTACATGGAAGTACAAAGCGTCGCAGAAGAAAACGAAATAATTTTTGAAAAAGCCAACAATTCGATAGATGGAATACGAATTTTTACAAAAAAATGCCACAGACTTCAGAAAGCTATTAAATATGACCAGTTCTGCGATCGTTGGAGGATATTTCAACGTCGTGAACAAAGAGTGGGGCTGCAGAAGAAATAACAGCACTGGTTCAAAGCTATAGAAATCCATTCAAGAGAACGACATATACAACCTAGAAGCCCCCCACGAAGCCACATCCAACTCCGGCAACGGGAGCAGAGGAGAAATCATGGACTTGTTCCTTACGAAAGAAGTGCCAATCAAACATGGAGCACAAACCCTGTTCCAACTAAACTCGGACCACTTCCCTGTATTAATCAGTTACGGCGAGAGAAACAGGTGACTCCAGCAGCAGCCGAAATTCACCTACAACTAAACCTGCTTTTCCCTAGAGATAACGGCCTACCAGCTGATCGAAAACCTATTCAGTGCCCAATAGAGAGGGCAATTGAGAGAATTACGCAAACAATGATATCCAACTCTGAAGTCGTGAAGAAAATCTCAATCAAAAACACCGAGAACAAATGGGGCGTTACCAAACAAGAATAAGCAGCAATTAGTGAGAAAAATGCAGCCCTGAAACTATTTCTGAGGACAACACCCTCACCACGAGGCCAAGTATAAAAACCTGCAAGCCAAGGTGGACCAAACAAATTCTGCTGGAGCGCAAGGATAAGGGCTGGGCACATACCCTAGAAGAAGCATAAGACTTCCCGGAAGGAAGATGGAAGCACGTAAGGAAACTGAGAAGGGAAGTGTCTACAACCACCCTATAGAACACCAAGGACGGACCCTCTATAAGGACAACGAAAAAGCGGAAGTAATCGCGGAGGTGCTAGAGTCGCAATTCTACATACAAAAACAGGTAGCTCCGACTACACTCCAGGAAGCCTTGACAAAATAAATCTCTGGAAGTTCAATCGCCCTTTAAAAGTTGAAGAGGAGAACGAAAGAACCAAACTGAGGATGCTCAAACGTCTAAAAGCCCCGGCAACTGATGGAATCTCCAATAAACCGCTCAAGGTCCTGACAACGATTCCATTAAAAGATAATACCAACACAACAAACGCTGCCTAGCCACGGGACATTTTACGAACTCCAAACGTAGACTCAATCCCAGATAAGGGAACAGACGCAAGGAAAATCCCGAATAGAAGACCTATTAGCCTACTGTGCGGCTTGTCCAAGCTTCTAGAGGGCGTCCTAAACAAGCTCTTACAAACGCACCTCGAGGAAAATCAAAAAATCCCACCTACCTAGTTCGGTTCCCGAGAGAAACTTTCGGCAGTGCAGCAAGCTGCAAACCTAATAGCAGCCGTTGAAAAATCAGCAGAAAAGGAACTTATAATGTACGTCGTCCTCCTAGACCTTGAAGAAGCGTATGACATGGTCTGGAGAGATGCTTTAATACATAAGATGATAGAGGCGGATATCCCACAAGAGCTAACTAAACTGACACATTACTTCCTAGAAGGAAGCAAATGCGCCGTCAAACACGGTAAACAGATTTCAGCAGTCAGGTCGGCGAGACAAGGACTCCCTCAAGGCTCCCCACTATCGTCCCACTCTGTTTAATATTTTCGTATCAGACGTACCCAAAACTCCTGTATATTCCAATACGCCGTCGACACGGCATTAGTGGTGAGATCCAACAACCGCACGACATGCAAAAGCAGGATAGGAAGCAGGAAAGGGGTTCAGTCGTCTGGAAGATTACTTTCAGAAATGGATAATCTCCGTACATGGAGAAAAGACAGAAATTGTCGACTTCTCCCGAAGGCGGGTACAGATCAGTTTAAGTGCTTCCGGAAGCACTCACAAAATAAAAATCTGTGCCAACTATCTTGAAATTATACTAGAAAAGAGGATTTTGTTAGACATTGAACTAGGAGAAAAGGGTTAGCAGCAAAATCTCTTTATAGGTAAAGCGACAGATTGCTAACTCAGTGATTATACCAACCCTTACATACGGGGAAGAGCTATGGTGTCGTGGGTCCCCAAAGCTAACAAAAAGTTCCCCACAGCCTATAACAACGTCCTTCGGACCATAATTGAGGCATCGCGCTACATGAAGAATAAAGATCTCCGGTTGGATATGTGCGCACAGGAGCTCCTAGAAAGAGCTCGCGATAGGAGAAGAATCATGAACGAACAAATGCAATCACATACAGCACAACATAAAGGAATTCTGGGAGACAGTTTAGAGCTGTAATCAGACAAGCCATTGAGTCAACGACTTCTCTGGGATCACTTACTAAAGGGTGCTCTGAAGAAAGTTTAAATTGGGCCAAGTATCGTAATTAAACTACCAAAAGGAAGTTACAGAGAGAGATAGGTTTAGCAAATAGCCACTCAAAGATGAAGACATACCAGAGAAATCGGGCGGAGCCTTTGAAAATCGTAACAACAACCATATCCAAAACATCTTCAATTTGGCGTCACTGCTGGGTAAGTTAGACATTAACAAAATTGAAGACCTCGTAGTGATACTGCTGGAAGACATAACCAAGGCAACCGACACGAAAGAACTGGTAGTTACAATCATAAACCCCGTCGCTAAATTGGTGGAAAACTTTTTCGCCAATTAGATATGAAAAACACCTAACCTACAATAAAAATTTCTCATTCCAAGAACCGTACAAATTGGAGGAAACTAACTACAAAGTTGAGTACTCCAATCTCAAGCACATCACAGTAATAGTCTATAATATTTAACTTAAGTACACCTACATTTCAGTTTAGCTCTGAAGTAACTATTTGTTATAATGAAAACAAATTACTTGCTCCTGTAATTTTATATAGACCAAACAAAATAAATCAATAACCATCTAAATTGAGTAATGTAAAAGCCGTAAATTTTATATTTACTTAAGAAATCATTTATAGTTTAAACAATTACTATGAATAGTAATAATGATCAGTATAAGTTACACAAGGCATCACTTTCTCGGTATCTTTGAGAAATAAAGGAAATTGTAATTTAATCAATAACAGAACTGTAACTATTTCAAAGTAGGTATCTATATTTCTTTGTACAGTAGTATCTGCATCATAATCAATACCAATGCGAAGTTCTGTTTCCATTTATTCTGATGATTTTACATTTCTATTTATGCAAAATGTGCCATTTTTTAGACTGAGTATTGTTGTTTTACAATACCGAGTGCATATTGAAATAACTTCCGTACCAACACATTTTCAGCTTTAAATTCTTGATTTTAGATGTATAAGTACATCCTTTTCCTAAAATCTCAAGTTAAAGTAGAGACAGGATTATTAGTGAATTAGGTCAGCGAGCTTTGACAGACGAACCCTTAGTTAAGCTTGAAAGGACTGAAAGTTGTGATGATTCTTTAAGATAGCTCAAGGAAATGTAACACCATTATTTAGTTTATTTGACAATAATTCAAATTACTGGCAGTTGTTAAAGAGACAAAGTTAATAATAGGAAATTTATTTTTAGTCAATTTTTATACCCGTTGTTAAATCTGGTTACCGCAAAACAACATTAAAGTGCAAATACACCTAAAATTAAAATTTCTGCTGCTCACAACGCAATCCTTAGATTTTTTCTTATTTTTCATTTAAATTTTATTTAATTGTATTATCTAATGAATAAATTACATAAGTACATCGATGTTTGGAAAGTCCTATAAATAGCGGAATTTTAAAAACGCTTTTTCCCGTAGCTTTTAATATTTATAATAGAACTAGTGATAATCAAAATGCAGAAATTAATGTCAACCTTCAGCATTGTGTAACAAAACAGATTCTACTGAGTCTCTAAAGAAAGCATGAGAAATTCATTGCTGTATTAACGATCAATTGTTATAGGTGTGTAAAGTGGAGATTTCATTTAAGAACATTTAAAAGATATTATTAGGCGGAATTGATGGTTCATAAAAGCATTTTGAATTAGATGTTATCCAGATATAGCAGGTATACCACTGAACAACCGCTCTTAAAATTTAAACTTGAACAGTACTGATTTATACCTTCATTTGAGCTTGTGAATATTTCATTGCATTATAAATGGTAGTCGTTATTATTATTTTACCTTTGCGCGCTTGGACTAGGTACCGGCTTAATTGGCTTAGCTACTGATACTAACAGGGATATATTCGGCATTTAATGTTACTTGTCAGTGATTATTTTCCGTATCCGGTCGCTACACTAACATGATTTGTTGCAGCTAAATTTTGTAGTATACAGCGGATATTATGCTAATTTAATTTTTGAATTTTTCAAACATAGTTGTAAAATAATGAACAGTTAAATTGTAAGGTCTTCCCTTGCTAACAAATATGTAATTATAATTTGCCATTTAACAATTTATGTAGAGTCATTAAAGGTTTTTCTTTTGAATGGCGTGTTGATGTACATTATTGTATTATAAAACTTTAGTCCTTACCTATTATCTAACAAAAACGTTGACTTTCCTTCGATTAATCAACTCGATCCTCATCTTACACAACGGGTGTTCACCCTACTGTTCGTCATTATATCCGAGGCGGCCTACGATTTTCTATAGAGATTTATGTAACTCATAAAAATGTTAATTAATAAACCGCCAGTTAGCTTCTTCAGTACTTATACACAAAAAGCCTTCCTTAACAGCAAGCCGTTCCTCTAATTTAAATGTTCATTTTCTTAAATGTTTATGGAAATGATTTAGGCAGTTCTTTAAGTTATTGCATATTTTAATTTTAAAACATGACTGAAATTGATATAGTAATATTTTAATAAATATGAACGAATTATACAATTTGTTAATTAATAAGAAGAGGTAATTTCGCATTATTTATCCTTAAGTTCTAGCGTCTATAACATTAAATTAATAATTAACCCAAAAATGTTTCAACCTACACCGTTATATATTACGCTACAGAAATAAATAGTACTAAAATTCACCAAACCATATTACAAAAGGAAAATAAAAGTTGGACAAAGAGATTTTTTTAAGCTCGGCATATGCAACCATTTCCTTAATTTAATTTCCTTTGTTCTCTTTTTCTTGTCCACAAGGGTTAACCTTTACTGTGAAAAACGGAGATGAAAGTCGTACAATATTGGACCAAAATGACAGCAACAGACTTCTATTTTATGTCTTTTAGAAAATTTCGTAAATTCAAGAAACAAACTTTAATAACCCACAATATCTTGAAGTAACTTTAAAAATATTTATCATCAAACATTTATTTAACAGTTTATCAAGTAAGCGTGAAACATCTGTCAGATGTGTAGCATAAACATCTGCTAGTGCCACCTGGTCAAAGTCAGCATGGGCTACCACAGCCGCCCTCGCAATCCGGATACTCACATTCACACCGACACGTACGGAAACTATACAATAGCCAAGCTTCCTTATCTTATTTCATTGTCTCAGTCTAACACATTCTATTTAAATTAACACGAAAATTACATTGCATAGATTGTTGGGTTTAGTAGAATGAACAATAATTCCAAATAATAGAATACGTCAGCAAGTTTACGTACAATTACGATCTTCCTTTACTAGCGGAAATTAATGCTACATTGCCGCTGTATAAAAATAATTTAATATATTTTCTATATATTCTCTTTAATAATCATCTTTCAATATGAATGACTCTATTAAAGTTTTGTTAAAAATAGGAAGTCTTGAAAACTACAAATAAACGTAAACTTGTATGGCGTTTTATATGCAAACAATATATCTATGTATGAATTTTGTCTTAAAAAGTTCTTTAGAAATTGTAAGTTAAAGCTGGTATTATTTTGTAATAATCGTTACAAAAACAACGATAAGATTCATTCTCTAAAACTATATTTCTATTACCTATATAAAACTTCATATTTACTTTAAACGTCAAATTATTAAAGTATGTACATATTAAATAAACAAAGAAATTAACATTTCTCGTTTCTTCGCTTCCTTTTAATGTTTTAATTAGAAGGTTAAAATTTAATAGTATCTCTTTTAATTATATCAAAAATTACAAAAGTAACAACATTTGAATTGCCTCTAAATTTTAAATAGTACTTCACGTACAGAGAATTCACTTTATTGTTAAACTCCCAGAATGATTTTGCTCAAATTAATTCATTATCATACAGTCTGTTTATTGTAGCAATCTAGATATACATACATGCATATATTTCAACTCGTAGATTGGCTACGAGTACAGTATATTTTGCTGTTTCAGTCCAAGTGACAGACAAGTTAATATAAACGATTTATTATGCCAAACTTACCAGTTTTCGATATGGTGTTCCAAAACAATTGAAATTATGGCAATGAGTGTAAATACAATATTTACAATAACGCATCGACCTCACGAGAAAACCACGCAACTCCATTTTTTTGTTATTTTGGGCTTTTGTTCTATCTGTTGAAGGAAGGCTAAAGTGATTTATTGCTAAACCTCGTATTTTTACGTACGCTCAAAAAATTTATATTCGGCCAAATAAAAACCTGGTAACTCCTTCGCGCGCTGGTTCTCATAAGAGAAATCTCCTAGCTGCGTGTACTTACTGATTCGTATAGTTAATTTACTACTTTGTAGTCGTTGTCAGTGTGTACTTTTAGCAAACAAGGTAAGAATAGTCACTTTATACAAATTACCTAAAGTAAAATCGTTAAAGCTGGTTATAAAAACTTGCTTTCTTTTTAATGCACAGCAATTTAAGCACCATAAAAGCTCGTAAAAGTTTTACGGTACTGATTCCCATTTTATGCTTTTAATCAGGCTAATTTAAATAAATCATTATTTTACTTTTAATATATGGTCCAGGACAGATGCATTAACGGAAGGCTGCAATATTATTCTATGGAAGCTATTTAACCTAAAATTATTCCAACAAGATAACCTATCGAATAAATATAGAGGATTCCAGCTGAAAATCAATTACTATAGCAGGAAAAATAAAACAAAGTTATAGTATTTTTTCATCCTTGGATGGCGTCTCGTGCAAAAATAGTTTAGGAGATGGTTTTGAAGAAAGATTTGCTTTAGGAGCTGTCTACAACTACATCTCCTGCTGCTCCTATTTTCGTTGAGGCCAACGTTCATACTCATCAAGATTTTTAGAACCTTCATTAAAATGATACTGTACCTGAGCTTGCAGAGCTACTTCCCATGAACACTCCGATAAATCTTCGCAATAATGGTGACGCAAATGGCTCCCCAGTTATGTAAAACCAACGAATAATGGCACTCTCACAGCACAGTGATGATGATCTTCCGCAAAATGTTATAAAAAAAAAGGCACATATCTCAATACAGAAAATTTTCGTAACATAATTCCAAATAACAATGAATGTGACAGCTATGATGAGATCCCTGTTTATGTATCCCCCTCATATGAAAACGAGTCGCATATTGAATTGGCCGCAGAAACTCCTGCAATACATAGACGGAAGAGAAAACCTATAGAAGAATAAGCGGGTGGCTAATACGAATAAGCGCAAGAGAGAGAGAGAGAGCGAGAGAGAGAGAGATATGGAGGTGCACACTATCATGAAAGAAACAAACTTTATGGGAGAAATGAAAGAAAGGCGCGAAAGCAAGTTAACTAAAAATTCAAGCGCCTTGACCACATTACAATACAAGTTTTACTGAAAACTATCGACGTCTAACGAGTTTTGGGATATGAATAAAGGAGAAACGAACATTTTCATAAAGATGTTAATCACCTAAGGGGAACTAAAAAGCCAGCAGATATAAAAGATGAAGATCGTTTAAGGCGCACATATAGTTATTACTACCTGGAAGAAGAAAACACGGGTCCGTGAAAATATTTTCTTAAATATATTATGAAGAGGAGAATTGTTTGCGATACCTTGCAAGAAGGTTGGTAATTATGATTAAGAGCCTATACCTTACCAAACTAGCGATGAAGATGAATCAGAACCGGAAAAATGTCCAAATCAACCTAAATCTACTAGAAGTTTCACTTTATTTGAAGATAGACAATACAGTTTAGTATTATTTTTGAAGTTGTTGTTGAAAATCGAATCGCATTATTGTTGTGTCAGAACAACAAAATTACATCTTGAGTCTACATGGACCTCAAAGTCTCATATTTAGCAGTTCTATTCCAAGAACTCGTGCAGGGGAAAACACACTGAACCAGCATTCCAAACCCTCTTCCTACATTTCTTTGACGACCTTAGTATTTTGCAACAGATGAATGTAATGTATGTACTCCCAGATAAACAGATACCCTTGATGAAGCTGAATACCAGATTAACCAGGCAATAAAAATTGAAGCTAGGGAAAAAAATAAAGAGAAACGGATAGGTTGAAGAATACAGTGTACACATTGGACTTGCAGTTTGTACTCCTATATTCAAAATCTACAGTTTCACTTCTCTATTACAAAAAAAAAGTTAGTAATACATAATTACACTATATTTAATGTAAAAACCAAGAACTCGAATTGCTTCATTTGGAAAGAGCGCGAGGGAGGTATCGGTTCAAAGGCGTTCCCAACTATTTTAAGTGCTTTTATTACAGAGGAACTTGAAAACACACAAGAAAGGGAACTAATTTTTACAGTGATAGGTGCTTTGGACAAAATGGGATCATAACACCTTAGAATGCTTTGCTGAGATTGGCGATCGAAAAAGGGATTACGATTAATCGAAAATATTTGGAGCAGAGACAGATGAAAGCCAACTCTATGCAAACCAGAATCGAAATGAAACTCAAAAACAGAAAAATGGATACACCAACCAATTATGTACAGTAGTGCCTTGTTGCTACGGAAAAACCCAAATCGTATTCAGTTAAATATTTTACTCACGACTATTTTAAGGAGTATACAAATTTAACTAATACATCTGCTTAAGTAAATACTACCTCTAATTAAATTACAGGTTTGACAAACCATAATACGACTATTTTTGTACTTCTCCAAAGTAATATTTTTATGCCATTTTCTCACAAAAATTCAATGTGCTTGAATTACTTTACATGAGTTTCTTGACATTACAATCAAAAGACATACTGGCATATTGCGTCCAGTTATATAAAGAATAGTTAACTATAACCATGCCATTAAATGGTAGAATTCGTTGTTAAGGTACGCAATCGGTTCAAATTCAAAAAACTATTCAATAATATAGCTTAACAACGAACTTAGTTGTTTAATGACGTTATTATAACTAGTTCTGCTTTATACAACTGTACCACATTGACTGACATTGCTATTTTATGTTACGAATTAGCAGAACGCTAATAACGCTAGAAGTAGTCTTATAGACACAATAAAAAACGTTCAGTTTTCAATGTAATTTCGATCATAAATTGGCTTAGTCCATTGCCATGACCAAAGCAAGGTAACCAATTTTTAATGGTGGGCGTTGATTATTTCACAGACTATGTGTTTATGCATGTTTATAAGAAGGTCACTACCGCCACTCCTATCAAAATTCTAGAAGAGAAAGTATTTCTAGTATTTCTGGCTCCACCATATACTTACCTCCGGGAATAGTACACAATTTATGTCTCCTATTAAGGAGTTTATGAATCGCTACAAAATAAAAACATTGGTTAACTTTGAAATAGGATCTGCAAGTTAATACTCCAGAGAATGTGAGCACAGTGGTAGATACTATCTCTTCTTAGTTTTACAATAACTATCGCAACTGGAATACTATTATTCCGACTACAGCGCAAGCAACTTCATTGGCTAAACATAATTCCGCAGTTTTGCTTATGATTTGTTAATGTCGAGCGATTATTTTGTTCCGCACAAAGATATTTTATGTTAAATATTTAAGGTCAAAATTATCTAAAAAATGCTAAAAAAGAGAGTTATTCAAATTGTACCAACAAGTTCATCGCAACACCCAGGACCCTTACAATTCTTATAATCAATGTAATCATGATGTTTTATATCAGTAGTCTGGGGTGGAAAAGGAAATTGGCCCTAGCAAGTGAAATTGACGATTCAAGACAAGCTGACCCCAAAATATATCTAACGCATAGTTGCTAAGACCATCTCAAATTTAAGAACGTCACATCACATCACAGACAAGGCTCAACAAGTGGACTGCGGTACAGTTTTGGACGCCAGATTATCATATTACGAACCAGTCTTTAGTACTACTAATTTTATTCTTATTTACAGTTTTAGTTGTATTCTTAAGGATTTCAGAGTTCCAGACCCTAAAACGAGGTAACATAACGGAACACAATTGGACCATGCGATAGCCTTATACTTTGATATCCAATCAATTGCAGATACCTGCAAAATTAAATATGTATTTATGCTTGTTAATTCTTCCGTCACTTTTCAGAAGTTAATCTAGACTTTGAAATAGAAGAAGAACGTAAGTTTGACAAAGCTGACCTTGAAACCATCTATATTTGTCAACTAATAGCAAACTCTGTATAAAGAGAAGCTTAAATAGTTTGAATCAAGTTAGGCGTCCCCATGATGATGTTCTTTTGCATAATTTCTAGTTTAGCAAAAATTCCTTAGGAATTTAATGAAATTGCACGCAATGTGCTTATCACATTATAAGAAGAACACATGGAAGTTGTAGTAGCGCTAGAAGTTGTAGTGAACTATTAAACCATTTTTATTTAAAGCCACTCTGCATAGCTATTTTATATGGCCCTGCTACCTATAACTAGTCATAGTTCATTTTTATAGAAAATACAAAAACATTTTACAGTAAATTTAAATTCTTGAGTTACGTATCTGTTAGCTATGGTTAAGATTCCCCTTCGTTCCTCTGGTAGGACAGTATTAACAACACAGTCAGCCGATCTTAAGTTTTCGATTTGAGAAGACGCCATTCTTCTACCACTGAAATTAAAGACCCAAAATCGTTCCGGAAGTTCTTATAGACCAGGATATACTAGTGTTGGTTAGTGTTCCTCTCAGTTTTGTTATTATACAAGGTATGAAAGACTGTCCAAATTCGTAGATTTTGACGTGACCCAGTAGGGGACATGAGACGAAAAGAGCATCGGCGGAAACTCTTCGTGAAAATCGCAATAGACTTGTCGATCTGCCGTACTTTATTTAAAACGCGTACGCTTTCTCACATGTCCTATTCTTAAAAGCTCAGTTAAGTCACCCAGCAACGAATTTCAACTCCATTCAAACTTTTTTTGCCTTCGCCAAAATGAGAGCCAAGGTCAGGCCGGGAACGTAAGTAACATGAAGCAAATCAATGATGTAACAGGAAATAATTAATTCGATCAATTTTGTGCATACTTTTAGTAATAGAATCCTAGCGCAAAAACAAGTAAGTGATGATACATCCACTTTACTTCATGAACTTTGTATTTAATTATTTTAGTAGCTATTAGTCAACACATTCGCTCTTGATTTTAATCAAGCTTGTATTATGCATCGGCGATCCTTGATTAGTTTAATTAATGTTGAATTATTTACCATATTTTTATTTGACTTCATTGTATCTGAAATTATTAATAATAATAATAATTAATCAACGGCTTAAACCTTTACCAAACACTTTTAGCCTAATATACATGGTGTCACATAAGTACGGCCCGCTACTTCAGGAGCGTATTTTAGATGTAAATCTAAGACGAAATCGCTAATAATGTTTTTTTTCTAAAATAGTTCCTAAGAAAGATATAGCTCTCTAAAGATGGCGCCAAAAAAACGCCTGTTCGATCACTGCTATCAAACGATAAGAGATAAATTGATCAAATTTTGGATTTAACATGATTCTCCAATTTGCTACAACAGTTCTTTGAATATGTTCAGAGGCGTCGGTTTGAGGAGGGGGCAGAGGGTACATCTTTACTCATAACTTTTTTATGCTACGAAATTTGGAAACTCTAGTATCATAATCATAAGGATCAATGATTTTGACGAAAAAAAGGTACTCTGATATGAAATCGCTCAGGGCAACCATTTTCGAGAAAAATGCAGTTCTGTAAACGGCTGTCGCTAAAACTGTGTTTTCTAATTTTTAAGTGGCTGTTGTAAGAAAGCAATCAAACAAAAGACAAGCTGCTATTAATTGATATTAAATCAATTGTTAGTGTCACTGTGTCTGTAACTGCTATAAGTTTGCTGCTAATTTGTTTTTGTGGATTGGTGGTTTGTGATAATTTCTGGAAATGGACAATTTGTCCAATAAAGAAATGGCAGACATGCATTTAATGTATGGTCTTGCAAACTGCAACCGGGCAGAAGCAAGGCGACTCTATGCGGTTAGTTTTCCTGGCAGACGGCTACCTGACGAAAAATTATTTCAAACAATTCATGCGCGGCTAAGGGAAAGAGGATCTTTAATTCCAAGAAAAGTGGACCGTGTTGGCAGACTAGCCGTATTACAAAACCCTGCATTAGAAGAGAATGTGCTTGAGAAAATTGAAGAAGACCCTACCATAAGTACTAGACAACTCGCTTTCTACTTTTTAATCAACTCTACCCATACCATTATTATCAAAAAGTTCAGGGTCTTCTTGAAGCAGATTTAGCGCCAAGAGCAGTATTTTGTCACTGGTTGGTACAGAAGTGTGCAGTTAACCCTAATTTTCCATTTTTTGTGTTATTTAACGACGAGGCAAGCTTTACCAGAGATGGTGTAATCAATTACCATAATCTTCATCAATGAAAAACTAAAATCCTCGGGAAATTATTCGGTCAAGGCACCAGCGACAGTTTTCACTTAATATTTGCGGAGAAATAATTGGTGATTTCATAATTGGAACCTTTATGCTGCCACAGCGACTCGCAGGTGTGGCATACAAAAAATCTTTCGAAAATGATCCCCCCCCCC
>JAHWXV010560961.1:0-11822 GCA_024586415.1 Phrixothrix hirtus | reverse complement strand
GTGATGAGCTGTAAAAAGTGAAATTAGCAGATTGTAGTCAACAAATTGGTCCATAAATGAAAGAAATGTCACAATATGATAACATTTATCCCTTTAGCACGTTAACAAGATTATTGGTCGTGTGAGAACGAGTTTCTTTTCAAAGCATAGGTGTATTTCGATTTCGCTATCCTATACGTCATAATAATTGGTAAGCAGTCGATGGGAAAGTTACGTTTTGAGTGTAGTTTTAAAAATACTTCTTGGAAAGTTACTCTAATCGTGTAGAAAGGAGGCTTAAATTTCTAAACAATATCTGTGTGTGCGCACGCGCGCGCGCGCGCGCGTGTGTATGTGTCATAAACTAATGAGAATTTCAAAACCAAATTTCTCATTGCAATTTTCATATTAAGCTTAAGAAGTGATTAAGTTTTGGTAAAAATTCGCTTCACGTCTTTCCAAAAATTATTAATAAAACATTCTAACCCAAAGTTTAATAAGAATTTCAAAATTGAATTTCATGTTTAGGAATTTTATATTGTTATAAGTGTTGGTTAGATTTTGTTTAAAAAAGGTAAGACGCTAAAGTCGCATAAATATCCAAAACAGAATTTTTGTATCTTTCTATTTTTAAATTTGATTAGATTCAATTGTAAGAAATATTAAAGTAGCCTTTAAGCCATCCTTTTACGTCAAAATCGGTCATTAAATTATATTTTGTTATTAAAATGGACATGATTAGCAGTTTAAGGGCCGATTTAACTACAAGTAAATCTATTAAACAATCAACTTGAAAGGTTAGTTTTAACCAATCATATTTCAAGTATAGAACGTAATTGCCCATTAAGTGTTTAATTGCGACTAAATATTTAACTGGTTTTATGCAACTAATGGAACGCATTACTTTAAAAATTAGGTGAAAAACTACATGATGAAGCCAGAAAGAGCATTAAAAATGACTTAACCGTATTGTATTGAAGTTAATGAACAATTAATTAGTATAAGTATATCTTACACCAAGAATTATATAATGCTAATAACAAATTGTGATAAAATGTTCCTTCGGACGATTTACTATTTCTTGGCTAAATCTCTAACGTTTTTTCTTAGCGCGAATAAGGTTGCTAACAAGTCATTCAAATAGTAACAGAAGCCGTTTTTGGTGTAAAACTGTCGAAGCCATAGCCCATGAAATTGTATAAACAGCGTTTAAACTTTCCATTACTTTGAATAAAATATAGTTCCTCAATCTATAAACCAAAACATACTATGAGTTTTAATATACAATGTGATTTACTAATAACAAAGACTTTTAATTATTCCGAATAGGCAACCCAACTTACACTTCATAAGTCGCTTCAACAAATGTTTACAAGTTATTGTGTATTAGAATCGGACTCAGTTAAGAATAATGAAATGTTAGTTATCATAACAATTTCTAAGTGACCGTTTACCACATACAACTTATAATTTAAAAATTTATTATAGTATTTATCTGAATACCAATGACAGAAAATTTATTGAGAACACTAAGAAATTCAGTTGCTGCTGCCAATTTGTTTGTTTGTATTAAATAATTTACTTCAACAAAACTTTTAATTTTTAATTTTTAATAATTATTAATTTGATTTTGAATTATTTTTTTAAAATATTGCAATAGTATTGAGGTAGTAAGGGGTATCTTCAAATTAAAATTATATCCATTTGTTCCATTGTTGAATTTACTAACCTTATACTAAATGGTGGATATAACAATTGATGTTTCTCTAGCTGAACTTATTTTAACTATTATATACAATAATTTAAAAACAAATATTAAAGCAAACCATAAAATGTAGGCTGTCTACGCGGAATAATTGAACTTTGTAGTCATTCGTTAATCAAACTGTTTATAGAAAAAGCCTTAAGATATTTTAAATATTATTTAGCAAAATTCCCTATTACTGTAATAATTTGTCTTAATTTAATTGCAAGTATCAAAATTGAAAGCAACGTTCATCGTTCAAAATGTGTATTTTAATATCAGTTTATATTCAGTAAACGGATTCCATTATAATTAATAGACTTTATTGAAGATATGGGTGCTTAATTATCTCTCCATAATAAACTGCGTTCATTTAATTTAGAGCGAATCCTATTTGAATTTTATATAAAGTCAAAAGCTAATTAGTTATACACTGCTGGCAAAAGCATAAAGTTTGAAACGCATTAATTAAGTGCCTATTAATTTAGACTGCATCCTTTAAAACTTGTTTTAAAAATATTAAACCGTTATTTAGTCACAAAATTCACAGAAAAATATATATTAGTTGATATTAAACTCACTTATTATATCTAGTAAAGGGTATTTGTTAATAAATAATCTGTATTACCAACATCCGAGTTGTCAGTGATATCCACAGCGTTTTTAAAAGCCCTTCCTAGATCCTGTCCCTCAGGCATAAGTTCTGGTAATTTAATTCTAATTTCATGTGACTGCAGGTAATCCTCCAAGGTTCCCAAAAGGGATCCATCCATTGCTCGTGGGACAGCATCATTGGGTGAAGATGTACTAATAAGATGCACACCATCGGTAAGTTTCCAGTCCTCTGGCTGTGAATTAATAAAGTGTCTGAATAATTTTCCCATAGCTTGAAGTCCGTAACTAAAATCTGGGACATCGCTATTACCGTGGACGACCGTCGCGACGGTTAAGATACCGGTAAACACTAAAAACCTATACATGTTCTTCTAGTTTTACACTGATCTAGAATGGCCTTTTACAATTAAACGCTCTCTTATATATCAAATTCCAAAAAGGACCATCTCTCGTTAACATTTTTATGAATTAATGGAGCAGTTCTTTGAAATAAAACAAAAAAAGTAATCAGATCAGTAGTGAGGACGCTTTGACCTGCTTGCTAAATTGATACCGCATTCTAAGATGTTAGAAGTGCTATTCTTGCGTAAGCTGTAAAGTGACTGTGAATTTTTAATCTTAATTTTAGTGGAAAGTAAACTGGAGCACGTTACGGTCAGTAGAAAGAGGGCTTGATTTAGTAATCTTTTTTTATGTGCTACAAATTGCAACAAGCCGTTTTCAAATAACAGCGGCATATTGCTTGGAAGCTACTATTACTTTTGATGAGGCGGTGGCATACTTCCGGTTCTAAATCGGATTCGACCGGGTGGTCAGACTCGCTAAGTGAATGGACTTGGTTAGTGGGGTGATAATTTTGAAGCAATAAAAGCTACCGGAGGATTATCAATTACTCAAAAGCATCTTATGAGACATTGGTGCAATACTGACGGATAACAAATCTATTTTTATTCTATTTACACTATAAATTGTTAGGAAAATTACAAGGGCAAATTAACTTACATATTTGATTTACGAAAGATAATGGATTGGTACAGCAGATAGTAATTTATTTAACATAAAACACATTTATTAGAGTAAACGAAAAATTCAGTTTTACACTTTATGGTGTATTACTGTTAATTTATTAATAATGGCCAACTTAACCTGAATTTCAAATAATATCCTATAGTTTTTACCTACTGAATACTAAAAAATACATTTAAGATCGTTTAAAAGTCTCGATAAAGATTTAGCATTACCTCACCTTACCCTTTTGCAAGCGAATTTTAGTTACAGAAAATATAGTTTTTAATCAGATGTGTTAAATCAACATTTTTCTATAAAGTTGCAAAATTTAATAAGATATTAACACAAACAGCATAGCTTAGAGAATATTAAGATTCGTTCAGCACTTAATCGACATTATTAAATTTAAAGGAAACTGTCAATCTTACTCACACCAAGAAAGAAATATATTGGTAATTGACATTTAATGGAAACCTAGAATAACCTATTTCAAGAAATTTTTATTTGATTCTTTTAAACATTCTGCGAAGTTTTGAAGTATATACATTATAAAAGTTGTCCTGTAGGTACATTTTTCTGAAATTGTGTGAATGAATGAATACAAGAATGATTAATGTTTATGTTCTAGTTTGTAAACTTCACCGCATGTGGGTTAAAATTCAATTTCAAAGGTTATGAGATATCAAAATAGTGAAAGTAAAGAAAGTAAACTGCAGCACTAGACTAGATTCAACGAATATGAATGAATAGAAATAGAAATGTTTTAGAATCGAATAGAAAATGAAGTCGTTTACGTTTAAAAACACTAAAAATACAATGTAGTAACTATAGACTTCAGATATGGAGATACTTCACTTAATAAATAAAACTTGTTGATTAGCTGTTCGACTAATAAATAAAACAGACCTGTGGCTTAGAAAACAGGTTTTTTACTCGCAGTTTTGAGATGCAATTAATTAGACCATCTACATATTAACTTAGTTTTACCTTGTAAAGCGTATAAAAAGTGAACACGAATATTTTTTCCGGGTCATAAGCTCGGTCGCGTCAAAAGTTGTAAAGAAAGAAATAAATTACTATTTTTTATAAGAATTCCTTTGATTGTTTATATAAAGGTTAGAAACACCTAGACTCACGCAGAAAGTTTGAAAATTGGTGAAATGCAGTTGCTGAAAAGGACAGCTTACGAAAAAATAGTACATTTATTTTTTGAATATTCAAAATCAGGGAAAAACTTAATGGAACTTTCTCGATCAATCCAGAAGATTCATTATAATTAAGATAGATGATGTAATCACAAATGACTCATTGTGGTAACCGATATCGGTCAATTAAATTCAAGGTCAGCAATAAGTCATGGAATTGCAATTTATTACATTATTATTATGACTAATTTGCTTCCGTAGATCCCATAATGCCTTCGACAAATTTTCATTACTTGGCTTCTGATGTGATGACGTTTCGTCACAAGGTAGTAAATACTTCGCATACCTTTGCGGTGTACGTAGTAAGTAACATGCTTTTCCAGCTTCTGTTTCATGCTGCTGTATTTGTTCTATGCCACCATACCCTTCATTAAACTCAACTTCAATGCCACGCGATATTCGGACATATTTATCGATACAATGTGCCAGGAGGTACTCCTCTGATACATCAAACAGATTACTGTATTCCTCCGTGGTAACCCCAAATCTAGCTCTGTGGTGTTTCAAACAGGTTTCATTTCTTCGGAAAAGTTTGTGTGCAGTTCGCAGGCTTTGAATCACCTATTCGAAATTTTTCAGGTGTTCATAGAATATCTTTCCAATAACTATGACATTGTCTACTATGTGTTTGCCAAGAAAACCCTCTCAGGATCGATTCTATTAGCCTTTCAAACGTCGCTGGTGCATTGCAGAAGGTAAAAAGCACCACGGTGAACTGCCAGAGACCAGATCCAATACAGAATACTGTTTTTCCCGCCTCCATACCGACTCACCAATATCCACTCGTCATGTCTAAAGTCAAATATCATCTGGATCTGCAATGCGTGTCTAAAATACCGTCAATTCTGGATAGAGGTTAGTTCTATATTACCTTCATAGTTGACGGATCGAAAGTAAAAACAAATTTTGTGATGCACAAAATAAATATAGGTGAAACCCAATCAATACGTCAACGAACATAAAAGCTGCCTTTATCCAAACGAGAAGAAGCCGAAAAGATAATCCAGGGCATGGCTCATTAAGGTATAATAGAGCCATCTAGTACTGGTTAAGAAGAAAAATAGTAGCACTAGATTATGTGTGAAATACCGTCTTTTAAATAATGCGGCATAAAAGATTAGTAATCTTCTACACATTAGACACTCTTTCTGGGTCCAAATGGTTTTCGACTTTAGACATAAAAAGTAGATATTGACAAGCCGGTATAGAGGCTAAACACCGGGAAAAGACAGCATTCTCCATGGGATATGATCTCGGGAAGTTCACCGTGACGCTTTTTGGCTTGTGTAATGCACCAACGACATTTGAAGGGCTAACAGAATTGATTCTGACAAGCAAATATTCTTAGTATACTTGGACGTTGTCATGAAAAGTCCTTCGACGAACACTTGAAATATTTGGAGAGGCGTTTCAGAGACTGCGAGGTGCATATCTACTACTTAGCCTGAAAAACTGTTACTTGTTTCAAAACATAGTTAAATATATGGGTCATGTGCTCTCTGAAAAAAGTGAGGAAACTAACCCCGAGAAAATTCAGCGCATACGAGAAGGGTCACAAGAAAACGTTAAACATGAATTACGAAATTCCTTGGGGTTATGCACTTACCATCGTCGATTCGTATGAGTATTTACAGACATCGCAAAACCACCTACAAAACTTTCAAAAGAAGGTCAGTCAAATTTATGGAACCATATCTTTCAAAAATCATTTGAAACAGTTAAACAAATTTTGAAAGATGCACCCATACTGAAATTGCGGGAAGTTTTGTCTTACATGCCGATGCTAGCCACGACGGCATCGGTGTAGTGCCATCGCAAATCCAAGATGGTCAAAAACGAGTAATTGTGTACTTTAGCAAAGTTTTGTCCAAACCTGGGAGGAACTACTGTGTTACGCGCAAAGAGTTGCTAGCGATGATGAAAGCTATTGAACACTTTTACAAATACATTTACGGATGAAATTAATTATTAAGAACTGATCACTTAGCATTGAAATGACTCCTACAGTTTCAGCATCCAGAAGCCCAAATAGCGAGAAGGATTCAACGGCTGCAAACGTATGACTCTGAAGTTGCCCATTGTGCCAGAAGAAATCCTAGAAATTCTGATGCTTTATGAAGACGGTCTTGCCCAGAAGATTACAAGCATTGCTCTCGGTAGGAGTCAAAAGTTCAAGATCCTCTTGGCAACCGTACTACTGGAGTAACGATGACTGAAAACCGAATAATTTTAAGCAAGGTCAAAAAAGCGACGCAGGCCTAAAACTGCTATTGAAATGAAAAAATGAAGATCAAAATCCAGGTTGAGAGAAAGCTGCTCTATTTAGTACCCTTGCTAAAGAATATTGTTCCCAAAGAAGTTCCTTGCAGATTCACGACGACCTGTTGAAAAGAGCCCTGGAAAATGATTATGAAAGTGAAAAACGAATGAAGTTGGTAATTTAGAAAAACAGAGAAGCGGAACTTTTACGACATCTACAATATGGTTCATTAGGAGGCTACATGGGAGTAAAAAAGCGCGTGTAAAAGGTCCGTGAATGATGTTATTGGCTCAACTCCCAGGATAATATTAAGAAGTTTTGCCAAAATTATGTAATATGTGCGTATGGAAATGATCGATTGGAGAGGCGAAAAGCACCGTTGCGGCAGTATAATGTGGGTAGTCTATTTGAAAGAGTTGCCATCGATATAGCTGGTCTATTTCCAGAAACTGAAGCAGGAAACAAATACGTGCCGTTTGCATTGGACTATTTTAGTAAATGGACCAAGCATAGGCTCTACCTAATCAATATGCTTTCAAATGGCCGAGAACTTGGTGAAACAGCTGTTCAGCCATTTCAGAATCCTTTTAGAATTACATTTTAATCAAGGAGGAAACTTTGAGTCAGCCTTATCTCAAAATCTCTGCTGGCTATTAAAGGTACGCAAAACCATAACAACTGACCTTCATCATGTGGAATGGTGAAGTGCATGAATCGAACAATGGGAAAATATTTGTCAAAAGTTATCTCAGACCATCAAAGGAATTGGGACCAGTGCTTACATCTATTTCCAATGGCAAATAAGTTAGCTATACATGCAACAAAAGGAGAGACCCCATCTAGAGCGTTGTTTTGGGTCGAATTTAGACTACCGTGTGATTTGGAATTTGGTATTAAGCTTGATTAGGGTGTCGTTACTATAAATACGTATGGTGAAAGTCTACAAACGAAACTAAATGGCAAACATGGGAGAGTTCGGAATAATATCCAGATTGCCAACTATCTAATGAAATTCCAATATGATGGAAGCTCCAAAATGGGAGATTTCAAATCAATAATGCAGTTTGGGGGTCGCAGCCTCAGTGACGACGAGGCCTTTATCCAAAATTGCAAAGATCTTATGAAGGTCTGCATAAAGTTGTAAAGAGGATCAACGACGTAATCTACTGAATTGAATTATGGAATTGTCCACAGGAAAGCCCAAAGAATTGGAACAGCAGGAATGTACGCAACGGGGGAATCATGTTAAATTAGAAGAATTAGGGGTCTAAAACAGCGAACATCATTTACCGAATTTATGTCAACCAAGCTAGATTTAGGATTACCACTGAGAAATACAGAAACCTGTTTGATGTACTAGAGGTGTACCCCTTTGCACATTATGTCGGTACACACGTCCCAATGTCCCATGGCATCGCAGTTGAGTTTAAAAAGCTAGATGGTGGCGTAGAATAAATACAGCAGCGAGAGCCAGCAATTGGAAGTACATGTTGCTTACTACGCCATCACCGTCAAGATAACCGTGTTATCAGCTGTTTCGAAAACTTTAATTAGCAAACTCGCAGCTAAGATTTGGCATCATTAGATTGCTTCTATTAAGGGCCTTTATTATTTCAACCATCCACAAACAATTTACGTACTTAAGGAGATTATCCATCGAACCATTCGTGAAACGAAGGAACTAATCGACAATGTACTGCCAAACTTGGGTTCAGATTGACTACCGCCAAACCATCAGCGACAGTTATTAAACTGAAATTTTCATAAGCAATCAGAAAGGGTACTCTCTCGCGAATAATGAAATAACCATTTTCATTCCAAACTATCTAAACTTTTAATTTAGAATTATAAACTATAAATACCTTTATAAATTGGTTAACAATTAAATTAGTTAATTATTAATGACGTATTCTGACAAACATTTAAAAATATAATACAATATAACTTTATGTATCACAATATTATTCTTTTAAATTATTTGGAAATGACATATTAAGGTTGACACTTGTCATGGTAGTGATGTAATAAACGAATTTTGTGCACGTAGATTGCATTACCTACACAATAAATAAACATTTTTATATAGAACCTTCCGTCGATTTTGTGACATTAATCACCATTATACGACTAAAGTCATTAAAAATATTTAACTGTCTAGTTTTAATAGCAATTCCAAGAAAAAATAGTATATGGATCGCCCTAGACGCTTTGACAAAATCTCTATACTTTAAAAATAATTTTTTTTTATCGCAACGTCTTCAATGGCCTTATCTCCATCCTCCCTTCATCGCAATTCCATTGATGATCGTAACTAGCCTGTAAGGAGATTTCTTTAAACCCAAAATACTTAATAATAAGCTCGCTGCCATGTAGCAGAGTAATAGCGCCATCTAGTTTCATCTGTATTGATGGGGACTTGAAGCTAATGCTCTACAGCTATGCAGTATTATATTACTGAGCAATTCAGCCTCTACAAGGTCAATTATCGTGGCTCTAATCACTTTTCAGAGTCCTTTAGGTTAATTTTAATAATGTTACGGAATGTTTTGCATTGAAATACAACATAAAAGTGTTTCTGTACGCCATCCAAGCGATTTTTAATTTGAGTTAGCGCAAGAACTTTTTAGCTCAATAATTATCATCATCATGCAACACCTTAAATTAAAGATTTTAGAAGACTTACAAGCACTTCCATACTAAGTTAAGATTGAAACAAAACAAGTGCTGCATGCGATAAGCAAAGGTATTTTGTGGTATGATAAACAGAGTGTAATTTATGTGAAACGGAAACCTGTGGACCTTAGTACGTGCACAAAAATCATTGGCTATAGAATACTTTTTCAATTACTAACTCAGAAGAAAATCTAATTTTTTATTATTTACCAAATATGAAAGAATTTAGCACATTTGTAGAGGGTACAAGAACTTTTTATCAGCAATGGACAAATTTAGAGGTAAAAACTGCAAGTAATGTTTATAAACATAAAACGTAGATTTCCGTCTTTTCAATTACTACCATGACATTTTTCTGTTTTTTGGTTCAAAATTCAGGCATTTTAACAAATTATCAAAGTTTTAATAATTTTCAAATAACTAAAGTGTATAACCTAAATAACTGCTAATCAACATTGAGAGTGTAGGTATTCTAATGGATCCCATGTAGTAGGTGTTATTGTAATTATTTATAATTAGAGTGATAATACAATAATCAAAAAATTTTTTAGTCTCTTAACCAATATAGTTTTATTCCAGATGTTACATTTGCAGCGAACGTTTTCATAATAAAGCCTCAATTAGCTTTTACACACAAATTAGATGGTTAGAGACACCTTCAGGCTTGATTTTAGCGATAGAATGTATTTTCCAGGTTGATACACAGGGTGTCTGAAAAGTCACCCACCATACGGTTTATAAGTAACTTTCAACAATACAAGTTAATAACACATTTATTTACAACATATTTCACAAAATTTGTTCAATGTGGCCTCCGCATAAGTCAAAACATAATTGAAAACGATCTCCCGCGTTCCAGAGAATGTTCGCTACTAATGCAGGCGTAATTGAACGACACACAATTGAGATGCGCTCTCCCAAATGGTCTTTGTCCCTAATTTTGACTGTGTACACTTTGGATTTCACATAACCCCACGCACAACTATCCATCGGGTTTAAGTCCGGAGATCGTGGTGCCCATTCCATTCGTCCTCAATGACCAATCCATTGTGGGAAATTTTCATCCAGCCAATGATGAACTTGTGTACCATAGTGTGCGGATGCATCTTCCTGCATGAACCAATCTAGTTTTCCCAAACTCTGGAAATTCAAATCAATAAGCAGTTTATCTCAGAGCATTGTCAGGTAATGGTTACCTTAAACTGTACCGTCAAAGAAATAGGGGCCTATGATCCGGTCTTTCCACAAGTCACACCAAACCATGATGTGATCAGTATCTTGCTCCTTACTGTCGATTTACCAGTGAGGGTTACTGTCAGACCAAAAACGCAGGTTATGTCGGTTAATCTTTCCATTTACATATAAATTAGCTTCGTCCGAGAACATAACCTTAAACAAAAAATGTGGGTCCTCCCCCAACTTAGTCAAAAATCAATAGCACATTTCCATACGGCAATCAGGATCGTCTTCTGACATGTGGTGAAAAAATTGTAATTTATACGGATGAAACTTGTTATTCAGCAGAATATCCCATACAGTGCTTTGAAGAACGCCCAGTTCCGAGCTGGTACGGCGAATTGATTTTTTGAGACTCGCAATAACCTTTGCCAAAACTCTTTCCACAACTACTTCTGAAGCGCTGGAACGGCCACCTCTTTTAGCATCAGCTGCACTACCTGTAGGTTTGAACTTTGGTAGCAATCTATCAACCGTTGTGTGCGACACTGCCCCTCGTTCAGGATGCCTCATGTTAAATTCATCTACAACTCTTCTGTTAGAGAATCCTTTTCTTTCACAGAGATGAATAATCTCTACCCGCTCTTCAGTGGTCAACATTTTTCAGTTCTGAAACAAGAAAATACAAAATTAGTGAAAACCCTATGGCGTGGGACTTTTCTAAAATCCTGTAGAGTAAATAGTTGATTTGTTTTTATTTTTGATTTTCAACCTTCATGTGTCGCAATTTATTCATTACTATTAAATCTAAAAAAATATTCTTGTTTAGAGATTAAAATAACAGATTTAAATAATCAATTGGTAAAAGTAGAACAAATGCAAATTAAAACATGTGAAATGGGGAAATTTTGATGTTTAAACATCAAATGTAACATCTGAAATAAAACTATATTTTTTGGAAGACTGCAAAATTTTTAGATTATTATTTATAATAAGTTGAATTCTCAACTAGTTTGCGCAAAACTCTTAAAATGCCCTACTCTAACTGTAATTTATCTCAATGTAACTATGGGTAACACAAAGATGATTATGTCCACTTGAATTAGTTTTAATGATATTTACAAAATCTTAATATTAAACTTAAGTGTTATATATATATATA
>JAHWXV010560910.1:0-10177 GCA_024586415.1 Phrixothrix hirtus | reverse complement strand
GCTCTCTATACTTCAAATTGTATTTCGCAGACTGAGCAAAGCTAACTTAAAGGAGGAGTTGACATAATAAGGAGAGTCACAAAGCAAACAATTTTTTTAGCCAAATTAAATACAGTTACGTAAAAGAAATGTTTGATTCCCATTTGCTCAAGTAAAAAAAAACAATTTAGGTAATACCATGTCTCCCAATTACCAAGACCCAATTTTGGACTTATCAGGAGGCTATGAAGCTCTCGGCTGTACTATGCCCCTGAAGATATACTTCTTGCATTCCCGCTTTGACAATTTTTCTCAAAATATTGGTGCTGTGAGAAACGAGCATGGCCGTACACTTAGTTAAAGAATTCACTTAAATACAATGTAAAAATTTGTGAAAAGTTCAGTTAAGAAGAAAGTTCGTAAGAGTATATCTTTCATATTTTGTTAATGTTGGAAAAGTTAATTTCAAAACCTTAATGTTTGAGATTCTTTTACCACCATATTTAGATTTTACACCTCCAAATATACAAAATAAACACACTTTCAGTATATGTTGCTAATTAGCGTATTCGATAATTTTCTCTAAGCTTGGATTTTACACCAAGAGACTACTTCTAGAAAAATTTTCATAGCATAATTTTTAGAGATTACATAGTTTGGATCGACAGAGTTCATAGACTGCAAGTATCTGTAGGAAGAGAATAAAGATGTTTGTACCATAACATGGCGGTAGAACATTAGAATTTTATCTTTGAATCGTGGAAAGCCAATCATACTTGAATTTGCTAAATTTATTTTATAAATATCAAACCAGAAATGTTTTACCAATTTAAGTATTTTTACCTTTGTGTCCAAATATAGAAAGAAAAAGTAGTCAGTGGTTGTAATTGATGGAAATTTAACAGGAATATTGCTATTCTACATTCTAGGTGTCATTGCATGTTTCACATTTTATTTATTTCTTTAAATCGGGAAACTCTACGAACACCCTGTACATACATAAAATTTTAAATAAGTAAATGTAAAAACTCGCCTAGTTAATAACCTACACTATTTACATTACAATGTAAAATCTGCACACCAAAAAATAGTAATAAAATGGGTGAAAGTAATTCCTCATTAGATTAGAATTTTACTTCTGTCCTACACAATTTCACAAAATTAATTTCCTATTGTTACTAAATTAGACTAGTTTTTAGAAATACATGGAGCACATGTTTCGGCACTATCTATAAATAAATAGTGTTATATCATATTTGACAAGAAATTGTTTAAACAAAATTGGCGCATTTTGTTTGTTAAACATACTGTTGTAATAGTTTATATTCATATTCAAGTGGGTAGGAAAACGAGTTGTTGTTGATAATTTTGAATATATAACATAAATGTAAATATAGATAAATATTTCTCAAGAAAGAAACATCATTGTACGTTTATTTAATTACAATGAAGGTAGATAAACTTCATTCAATCAATAATTTATTACAGCTTACATCATAAACAGAAACAGTTCAAGAAGTGAATCCAACGGTCAAGTAGCCCTAATTAACTCAAACAAATAGAAAGCCTGTAATTTTGTTAAATCTTTATAATTCTAGAAAGAAAATAGTTCACAGAGACAATGAACTGCAAAGTTAATCAAATTGGTTTCATACCTAATCCAACTTGCATTGAATTTAAATATGTTGGTTTGTTTACTTATATTCCTTGTAGAAAAATTGTACTTCTACAATAGCAACAAAATTTTAATTATAGTGCAATTTCTCTTAGTTGATTTTAAATAAATTGAATTTTCTAGATATGCACGTAAGTCATGAAGTACAACTTTATAAATATATATCGTTTTGGAATTTGCAAATATGATTTACTATATGTAATTTCTTTGCTATTTCAATGTACAAAAGTTCCATATCCTTATTGTCTTTTTTAACATGTTATAATAAGGGCGGTGCCATCTTATGTAAGGTGGTGGGTATCTCTAAATGTGGCCTTCTATATTTGGAATGCAGGGTTTTACAGTAAATGTAGGTTTTGCTATGGATAAATAGATGGCGAACTGAATACGATTATAAGAATTTTACAATCTATGCATTAGAAATATATTACCTATAATTTATAAAAATAATTTAAACAGGTTTACATTAATTAATATTAGTAGCTTGGAATGTTAATGTATTTACCATGAATACAATATGTTTTATTGTAAGAGTTATTGGCTTACGTACAACTTTTCTAAATATAATCTTGAAATAATTTAAGGTGACGACGAAAAACTTATGTATTTCATACCAAAAACAATTTGAAACTTGATTTCCGTTCGGCTAAAAGCCCAAGCGAAAGATTCAAAGTGTTGTAATCCGAAAATACATGAATAGCTAATAGCTATATTAAATATTTCAGACGAACAAAATAGCAGTGTTAAATATTAATAGAATACTAATAAGCTTTTATTGTGAAAGCATCGTGTTTTAAGTCATTAATGTACCTACCTGGAATATAGCATTAACTTTTCTATTTATGAGAAAGAAAAGAAAACATGCTCCTTAAATAATCTGCACATCTATCCACATGTTTTATAGAATTATAGATTTTAAAATCCATAACCAGCCTGTAGCAATTCTAGTTAAGGTATTTAGAATTCGTATTTTAGTCATACACACTATATGCGCCATATACCACAATATGTACTAACAAAATAAATATCTTGTCCATTATTTGCAACTATAAATACGTTATTACAAAATTAATTTAAGACTTTACTGTGCTTGATATTAGAAATGTTGCGTTTATGTGAGTTTAATAGCTCAGTTACCAAAATAGTTTAAAGAATATAACAACGTTTCAGATTAATAATTATTTTAAGGCCTTTTCTCTACTAATTATTAATTATCTTTTATTCTAGAGGGTTTAACTCCAAATTTCGATTTTTGAACCTAGAAAATAACGCGTGTACCAGAAGTCTTGGAATCAATTCTTGCCATGACTTTGTCAAGATAGGTCTTTTCTTGTATTGCGGAGAAAAATTTAGAAAACATGCCTTCTTCTCGGATAAGGAAGTAAAATCGTAGGTCTGGCTTCAATGTGATGTTTGGCACGTTAAAATTCCCTACTGGCGGTGGAACTCCTCCAGATTCAGCAAAATTCAAGGGGTATGGCGAAATGACTATATAAAAGTTCTAGTTCAAGAGAGCCAAGGGAAATTCTGCACCCCGAACCCTCAGCCACAAAAAGCAAACAAACAAAAACACATATATTAAAATTATAACAAAAAACAAAAAACCAACAAATGTAGTTTTATTAGTTGTTACTGATTACTACAAGTTACTACCAAACCTGTACTTCTTATTTATTAAACCTGAAAATGTGCATATATGAACAAAAGCTGTTTATTGTGCAAAGTTACTTTCATAATTTTCATTTCGACGTATGGAAAATGGCGAATAGCAGTACGATATTAATAATTGCTCGTAGAATTTAGAAAATGGTTTTCTTTGACGTATTTAACAGAAATCAGCTTAGAAGACAAGTGTTACCATCAGTTGATTGTTTCCGCAGCACTGAGAATATTAGACCACGAAGTGGAAGACTTCGTGCTAGAAATGAGAAAGTTATAAATAGTCTTAGAAATGCAATAGGATCTACCACTTCAATTATAAAACTTGCACAACAGGTAGACTTAAAACGTACCCATGGGCAGCGTTCTTTGTCAAGTTCATCATATGTATTCATATAAATTGCAAATATACCAAGAACTTCTACCAACAGATTATAATAAAAATCTGGCGTACTGTCAATGGTTCAATGGAAATATCACTGACAATCACTTAAATTTAACATTTTGTTCACGAGATTTGGTTTCACTTGGAACATGTATATGTGGAGCATTGACAACCCTCATTGCTTTAAAGAAGCTTTTTTGCATCCAATTGATATTGGTGTTTGGTTAGCGATGTCAAGGCAAAGAATTATCAGCCCAATATTTTTTGAAGGTAATGTAAATGCTACTACTTATAGAGGTTGCTACAAAAAAGAGTTTGTTGGACCGCAAGTTGCCCACGAATCATCAAAATATCTTTACGAATTCTTCGGCGACAAGTTGGTAAGCAAGCACGTATTTCCACTGCGTTCTTGTGATTTAATCCCGTTGGAATTCTTTATTTTTTCATACTTAAAAAATTCTGCATTCAGAGATCCAGTGCACACAATTGAAGATTTAAAAAACAATATTATAAGAACTTGTGAAGAAGTAAATGGCAGAATATAAGGACGAATATAGTGATTGTTTTTATTTGTGATAGACGTTTAGAAGTACAAATTTTTCTATTTGAAACGACTGCAACACTCCTTTTAAAAACGCATTTCAGAAAAGCTGTAAGATTAGTTTAGCACCATTATGGATGGGATTTAGATAAATTAAAAATTGATTAAATCTGTATGCATTTACTCGTATATTCTACAAAATTGAAGACCATTGATAAAACGAATGTTGGTTTCTAAATAAACTTGACGTTTACTTCAGCTATATTCTGATATACAAAACAAAAGTTACGAATTGTTACAGATTTTACAGCATTCACTCTTCTGAATTGTATAAATTGTGATAGTTTATAAGCAAAATAACAAAAGTATTGAATTTTATTGAAATTTATAATTAATTATTGTTAGATTTTGTTAGCGTACTGTGCCTAATGAACAAAATCTCCTTTTTTAAATTCGCCGCCGTCTGTTTTCGGAAATGACGTGGTTGGCAAGACAACAAGGAATGAGTAAATAAGTTTCCTGTCGGACTAAAAACACGAGAGATGCGTTTTTGGTACGCTCCGTGACGATTTTGAATTGGATAATTAAATATAAACGAGACAATTAAATGTAACTTTTTACGTCTGGTGGATTTTGGCGACATTCACAATTGGTATGAATTCGTCGCGTAGCTGTGTAAAAATTGGTCGTGTATGTGTTGTTCTTTGTTTGAAGCAGTTGGGTGTATTTAGGGACTCCGCATAATGTAGTATGGCGAAGACCGGACCCAAGAGATGGAATAGCGTATCTCTGTGGATTAACCTGCCCTTTCCACACCAATTGCTGCTTTTTTTGGACGTGTGATGTTCTTCAGCGGACGCAGGAATCCATAAAATAATCGCCACGGACGACTTTGGTGTTCGGAAATCAAACAACCCGATAGTTTGACGAATAAATACTAAGGCACACTTTTATATCGTTCTCTTCTTTCTTGTTGTTTGCCTGTGAAGGCGTAAGCGAAATGCCAATACGTATCGGCAAGAAGTCAATATAAGCCACGTCCCGTCGGCAAGCCCTTTTTTGAGGTCAGCTTCGACCTTTCCGTCCGAAGGGAGATCATTACTACGTACTCTCTGCAACAGTCGTAGATTCATACTTGCGTTGACTATATCTAAACTTATATTAACTCTAATTTTGGTGTGTAGTAGTTTGAGTAGTCCTTCCCGTATCTCCTGAATTAGGCCAAATTCAAGAAACTGTGAAGTTATGTGTAAAACCTTTTCGTAACCTCTTGTTTTGTATGTATGCTAAATAATCCATTTTCTTTATCAATAGGTATGCCATTTCATTGAACTAGACTTTTATTTTTGAACGTAGAATGAGTTAAATCACAATACCTTGCATTTCAGGGGATATGTACTAATTAAGGTCCCCCTTTAGATCAAGATCTAAATTGATATTAATATTTGGGGCCCTAACAAAAGTCAACCCCGAGACACAAATTCACAAGAGACCAGGGAACTGTTTATATCTGTTCCGAGAATAGTTCCATACTTTGAGCGGCCTATCTGGAGCAGTGGCGCCCTCCTATACCTTGACTCATTGTACGCGTTTCCAGCGACTTCCTATAGAACGCGGACGGTGTTGGTGTACTTCATCTGGAATCTCCCTACTCCGAAGAGCTAACCGCCATCAGTACCGTTGTTGGGCGTAATGCCTAACGCGCCTGTGACAATATAAAGAGGAATGTAACATTTATTGCAATAGTTTCTTATTCACTTCATTTCTGCTTGCTACTAAAACATTAAATCTCTTAGATATCTGATCTACGCCCCTTTGGACGCTTTGTAAATGTATCGATCGCAATGCTGAATGTTGAATCTTTAAACGAAGATGATAGAAATTTTATGTTGAAGTGAAGTAAATGTTTACTTTCAGGTAACATCACAAACAGTAGATCAGGTAATTCAAACGTGATGACATTGGCAATTATTGAACTGGTTCAAGAATATTTCTCCATGAACTCGGCGTATCTAAATAGAAATCATTTTAAATTTAGGAAAGTTAGTAAGGAAAAATCAGTTTACTGAAACTCGGAGTATTTAGGAACATTTAATGTATTTTCTAAGAAAATGAGACCTATTAGATTGCAATTTATAGTATTTATCCATACATTTAAAGTATATCCAGCTTGTGATCTTATTTGTCCAATTAAATGTGAATTGTTTATGCTATAGTAATGTACATTTCTGCTGCTAAAAATTCCGGTATTACGAAGCCAGATAATGGGTCATGTAAAAGTGCAAAGAGATAAGCTACCACAATAAAATCTATATTATTTTGATAAAACACGTTCCTGCAAATGGCGTTATACCATTTTTTAAAACATTTGTGCATTAGTTTGTGCCTGACATCCAGTTAAAGTAAGCACCGTGTATTAGTTTCTCTAGAATGGAGAAAAGTGATTTTCGTGTTCTCATTAAACATTACTTTCTACATGGCAGAGCAATGACTGTAGCAAAACAAAAGCTTGGCAAATACTACATGGACTCTGTTCCATTTACTGAAATAACACATAAGTGGCTTAATGATTTTGGTTGTGATCATAGGATCATTCGCGGAACTGGGCAGTCTGGCTAGCCAAAAGATAATAGTAGATCTTAAATGATAACAAAAATTCATCATATTGGGATGGAAAGTCGTCGAATGAAGGGAGGCTTTAAACTTGCCGGGTGGTACAGCGTTTTCAATTCTATTGGAAACGAAAAAGATTCCTGCGAGATTGATGTTCCATTTGCTAGTAGCGGACAAAACCGTAATAGTTCAACGACTTCGGAGTATTGTTTGAAACTGTTTAAGCGTAATGCAGCTGAATGTTGGTGTTGGATTTTTACTGTTGAACTATTTTGATTCCACTACTATATTGCGAGAACGAAAAATCGATCGAAGCTGTTCTAAGTGCATCGAAGAAAGCAAAAATGGTTTCAACAGCTAGTAAAGTCATGGACACTGTTTTTTTGGATGCTTTCGGAACAATTTTCGTTGACTACTTTAAAAAGGTAGAGCATTAACAGGAGATTATAATTCATCGTTGTTGGACCAATTCAATGGAAATATCCAAGATAATTAGCCACATCTAGCAAAGAATAGTATCTTCTTTCACAACGGCTATGCATTAGAACGCTCTGAAGCTATTGCAACTGCAAAAAGTACATCAATTGCATTTATAAATGCTTCCCCATATCGCACATTAACTCGAATTAGGTCTTTCTGACTACCTCTTATTCTGAAACATGAAAACTTGGCTCGCTAGTGCGAAATTTTCATCCTGTGAAGAAGTGGCCGTCGAAGGAGACTCGAATTATATAGATTTTGAATAATATTGTTTTACGGAAGGCACCAAACGCCACGCATATCGTTGGAATAAGTGCATTAGGTTGGAGGAAGACTGTATGAAAAAATAAAGTGTTTTAAAACTGAACGAACAACTGTTTGCTTAATTTTTACCTGAAATACTGAGCTACTCCACTAGTGAACAAAGACACCAGTGAGCATTTTCTAAAAATTATTACCTTCGTTCGGGTTTCACCTAAACCAGTGATAAAATTCTAATTACTTGTTTGGGTTTTCTGAATGAAAAGTCCAAACCTTTTAAAATTCCAATCACAAAATTTGTATTTTTATAATTTTTCAAATTCTAGAATCGCCCATACTATACTTAAGGACCAAACAGAGTAAACGCCATTTGACGGCGTTTATTGTCACCTAAGAACTAAAACTAATGAAGTTGTTAGCCTATGCACAGAACAAACGACGTGCAACGGCGTAGAGCCCCGTACGACGGCGATTGTTCGTCAACTTTCTACTTTTGCGCTTGAATGCGGAGTCAAATGTCATTTAAACATAACCTTCTATTCACATGTCTATAAAGTTGACAAATTTGAAGAATACAAAATAAAAATTAAAAGATAGATTCATAGGAAATATATTTTCACCAAGTAACCTAATTTATTTCTATCTTTAAAAATGTCTCGAATCTACCAGCGTCGACGTTTTCTGCTACTGCAGTTAATACGACAATAATAATAAAAATAACTAATAGATAAGAAATAAAACATTAAGCTGAATTCGTCTACATCCATTTATGTTTTATTATTTTATCTATTATATGGTTATGTTATTATCCCGTGGTACAGGTCGCACTGTTCCCAACGCCGTAAATTTTCGTGCATTTAGAAATATTATCGGCGACAAACGCCGTATAACGCCGTTTAACGCCGTTAACGGCGTTTATTCTGTTTGGATCTTTGCTAACAATGTTTTTACTAAAATTTTCTCGTTTGTATTTAAGTTGTGTTGTATATTATGTTGTTTTCTGTTTACTATACGCATCTGAATGACTTGTCTGAAACGAACAATATAGCAGTCTCCTTGTTAACCTTACAAAAATGGCACAATGTAGTTGTCGCCTTTGTGGAAAATCTGGTAAGTAACGTTCTGATGCCCCTCAGAATTTCTGTTGTTAAATGTTAAATGAACCGAATAGTGTAATTGTAGAAACAATTATAGAAATGTACGAGGCGTTATTTTTAATGTAAGTACTGTTTTGACATATAACCGCAACAGTATTGCGCTTGTCATTCCGCGCGTACGCACTGAGTGCCTACCTCTAATGAATTTTTACAGACGCTATTGCGCGAGCAGTAATCCTTATTTGTGTATTACTATGACGGTTTAAGACGTTTAAAACCATTGAAAGTACAGCAGATTGTGATATATGGGCCGCAGTTATTTCTTAGACGCAAGAGTTGTTAAAGTGGTCGAAATTCATCTAGAGAGTAGTGAAGTGCACGGAGATAACGTTATGAGCGATAGCAAAATGATGACCTGGTGCAGAAGATTGATGAAAAAGTTCGAGAGATAGACGGTTTACGATTTCCTCACTACTTAATAAGCTTCTTCAAGTAACTATCAGTCGTCCGCATAAAACTATTGCAGCAAAAGTTAGAAACAGTAAATGGAAAATTCTAGAATCATCTAGAATGTTTTCTTTGTAATAAAATAGATGATGTAATCCGCAAATGGCTCACTGCAGTAATTTATGTATGTCAATTCAATTAGGTCAGCAATGAATCATAGCATTACATCATTATTTTAAGTAATATTCTTGAATGTTCTATTCTTATAGTTTCTAGAAATATATTTCCTATATAAGCAGCGAATTGAGTTCTCTTAGTTTAGCTATTGTTAGAATCTTGTACTGTTTATTACTGATATAAATATAAATATACATAAATAGAATTATAAATAAATGTTTGCTGCCGGTGCATTGTAAAATAAATAATTAAATATTTAAAAATAAAGTAGTGTACATAGTTACTTGTAGAAGTTTAGTAAATATAAATACACATTGTAAAAACAATTAGACTATTATTAATTAAACACTAGTGTTAATTGTTTTTATATGCTATTGACAAGAAGCGCCGAAAAACAAAATATGGAGGTGTTGATGGAAATGTTGCAAAAGATGCAGGATAAAATGGATTCCAATCAAGAAGAAATGAAATCTAATCAAATTAAACTACAAGAAAAAATGCATTCGAATCAGCTTGAAATGAAATCGAATCAAACAAAACTACAAGAGGAAATGGATTCCAATCAAGAAAAAATGGATTCAATGAAACTAAAATACAAAAAAGAATGGTATCCATAAATTTAAACCAAAATAAATTGCACGAAGAAATTACAAACAAATTAAAAGAGAAAATGTTATCGATTAATGCAAATCAAAGTAAAATACAAGAGGAAATGGAATCTAATTAAAATAAACTACAGGATCAAATTGAATCAAGCCAAAATGCATTAAAAGAAGAAATTACAGGCAAATTAAAAGAGGAAATGGAATCCAATCAAAATAAATTGCAAAATGAAATTAAATCTGGTCAAAATGCATTAAAAG
>JAHWXV010560898.1:0-19598 GCA_024586415.1 Phrixothrix hirtus | reverse complement strand
TTGACCTGAATCCGTGTTTATTTATTTCTGAAGTTGGTAATTTCAACTTTTATACTTTACTATTTAAAATTTGAGGTTAAATTTTATTTGACATTTACGTCAATCGTGTTATTTTAACTTGCTACAATTTCAGTTCGAATTAATTTTGTTTTTAGAGAAGTTTTATTGAAATTTTGCCCCCCATTTGAATTACATGCCAACAGCTTTGCTGTACCTCAAACGTAAGACTGTTATAGACACAACAATATCTCTAAAACTAAGCATCATATAAAATTGAAATTTATATTCAAGTTTTTTTATCCCCAGTACCTGACAAATGAGATTTAGTTAAAATTGAATGACCGGAAGTGCCACTTTATTCTTTCGATTTTTAAGCTTTTTTGCAATTTTCTCGAAAACAGGTCTAACATTTTTTTAAAACTTGTTACAATTATTACGCATTTAATGCCTTTTTACGTGAATTTAACGGTTTCTCTGAAAAAATGCGTTGAAGCAAGTTATCAGAGGAAATTTTGAAAGTTAAGCAACCTTTCGCGTATCCAGTAACTTGTATGGGTAACCGTTACAACTACTGTTTCCAAAATAAACCTAAATAGTAATTTAATCTTTTGTGCACACCATTTACATATATACGTAAGAGAAATTGGTGTGTTGTCTCACACAAAAATTTTTTTTTTGATTAATTATTTAAAGTTTAAATAGGATTATTTAAATGTAGTTAATTGAGGAATGTTGTAAGAGATAAGAATTACTAGATCGAAGAGAAGAAAAAATAATTATAAATATTAACGAAATGTTAATATTACCTATTGTCAAACACAATGAATTAAATTTGAGGGTTAATTTTCCATTACTTATATAATCTTAAACAGTTTAAATAAAATATCCTTTAGGGTACAATTATGTACAAAAGGCCACTCTAATATACGTGTTAAAGTAAACGAAAAATTGCGGTGCATTAAAATTTAATCCTTGGTAAAAATACAAATTCTTAAAATTATTGATAATAGAACATTAAATTTTAATAAATTAAAATCGTGTAATTGGTTAAATTCAATAATATGAATTAGTTGTTAAAAGATTCAAAATGACAAAAAAGGCCATCAATAAACTACTAATAATGAATCATCAAAAAAATGACGGGTCGTCCACATTAGATACAGTAATTTCATTAATTTCGAATATCTCTAGAAAAATAAGGCATTTGTTTTTGGGGCTTAATATAATATATCCAGATTTAAGTTAGGACCAAAGTCGTGATTATGGTTCAAGACGTGTTCAGCAATTACAGAGTTAATATTTAATTTATTAACATGCAGAATGTGTCCCTCCAATGTTCCTTCAATCATATTTTGACATTCCTTCCAGTCTGGCTAATGTACACCGCACTGCAGCTGTTAATAATTTAATTTATGAACCCCCGAGCGATCTAGATAATCAATTTTATATATGTTGTTGGTTAGTAATTGATCCTAGGACCTAGGGTTTCTGAAAACTACATTAAATTTCTCCTCGCATCAGCTACCAACTAACAATAAACATATAATGTTTGCCTAAATCGCTCGAGTGTTTGTATATTAAATTGTAACGGCTGCATTGACTAAACTGAAAGGAATGTCAAAATTTGACTGAATGGATATTGCAAGGATTCATCTCCCAGTTATGTTAATAAATTAAATACTACCTGTGCCTTTGTTGAACACAGCCATAATCACGATTTGGATCTTACGTTATATCTAGAAATATTGCATTATACCCAAGAAAGTAAAAATCTATTTTAACTTTCTAAAGATATTCTAAATTAATCAACTCGTGAATTACTTTTGTGTTAACGAACTACCGATTTTCATTCGATTCACCGCCTTCTTCCAATGATTATTTGTTGTTTTCTTTTACTTATTGTTTCGCATTTTATGACTTTAACTAATTATATAATTTGAAATCTGTTGAAATTTGCTGTTTTCTTCTTATTTCTAGGAATTTATATTTTGCTAAGATTTAGCTGGTCATTTTATTATATTACATTATTTTACCCGTAGTTCGCTTTATCTTAGTTTTTAGGTTATTTTAACGCACATTCGTAAAGTACTATATTAATTTGTTAGAGGTGTGCATTTTATAGACATATATTTGACTTGCATTATTGTACACTGTAGAATATTTTATTTAAAATACTAGACATTATTTAATTAATAGAAAATTTAATATGTTGCGTTTGACAACAGGTAAGATTGGTGTTTTCTTTTCTCTTCTGTATATACTTGGGGGCCTAAGTCATTTCAGCCTAGCGAAGTTTCAGCCTCAGAAAAAAATAATTTCTTTTTGTTTTTAGTATTTCAATAAATTACTTTAGAGAAGTATTTTAACATCTGCACATAACACTTTTTAATGTATTTCTAAATTCAAAATTTCGCTAAGTTACTTATTATTTCAATTTGCCAAAAGATGGTTGACATTCTGTTTTTATATATTTAAAATAGTATACATAATGCTAAAAGCAGCCGTAATAGCTGAACGACCACGAAGATTCACTATTGAACACACGTTATAAGTAGCTTTTTCTGAATGTTTAAAATGTGCGGTTGTTATAAAGTCCAAGGTGTACCTTAAATTTTTATACAATTTTAAGAAATTAAGCTAATAGCAAAAAGCATGTGGGATTTAGTTGCTTCATTAATGGGATTTTACTGTGTAAATAAAAAACTAAACGGTTGTCATGAGAACTATCTCTGGTCAAAAATCTCAAACAAAATCATCACAATTTATAAAATTGTTCTCAAAATGAAACTCACGTAGACGTAAATTCAAAAGATTTAAACTATAATGACATGGAAATGAAAACAAGAATCTATTTAATACAATATTAGTATGAATCCAGAAGAAATTACACCTCTGGATTACTAAGATTTCGTATGAAAGCATACCGTAATCTAATTAGCAAATTTTAAAGGATAGCGACTGTAACTGCCCTTCGAGGCTAGGAAGACCAAAAATTAGTGATGTCCTAGTTACAGAATTTCGTTAAGAAAATCTAAATATAGCCAACGCTAATCTACTAGCAATAGGTAATTTGAATGTGACGTCAAAACGATTGTAAACTTCTAAAAATGTAATCCCTATGAATTGCAAATAGTATTAGCTCAAATATAAATTGGACCCGAAGGTTATCTTGTATTTTATAGACATATTTCTCTGTCAATGTTGGAGTCAATACTCAAAACTGTCAAATATACCCAATCAAAAATTCACATGAAATAATTCAGGAAGGTCTTCATGACAAGAGAGTTACTCATTGGTCCATACTTTTTCAAGGAAATACAGATCGACTAGACCGTATCTGAAACTGTTACTGGTGAACGATACCTGCAGATGTTAAAGGATAATGCCATTCCACAGTTGCAAAATGAGCGCGAAGGATTTGAAAATATGTTAACAGCTGTTTTTGAAGACCGTGTTGTAAGTAGACAATTTGTAAATATGTAGCCAGCAAGATCGCCTGATCTTAACCCAGCAGATTACTAGCTGTAGGGTTATTTAAAGAATTTGGTGTTTAGAACACGACCAACAACGCTGGAAGAATTAAAAGGCAGTATTAGAAATCAAATTTATGCCATTTAACCAGTAACATTGAATTGCCGTATACAATTTGGAGGAACGGTTGGTGATTTTACAATAACAAAATGGAGGTAATACTGAACATTTGCGGCAACCAGTGTTAAACATAAGAAATTCCATAATTTATGCCATTAAATTAGTTTTACTTTTAGATATTAGCTTAATTTGCTAAAAATATACAATAAACGGAAGTCTATCCTTGACTTTATGGTAATAAAGCAGCTTATCTTGGGAATGACAGTTTATTATAGATAATTCTATTAAAACCTAAAGATTAAATTTTCGTCAAGTTAATTTTAGATACTCTATAATAAACCTTAACAATAAATAAACATGGCTTTCAACAGTAAAGTACATACTTAGATAAAAGATTTTATTCCAATTTTTCTTGAGAAAATTCAAAATAATTTTGGGGTGTGAAACCCGCACACTTTTTTAAATATACCCTCGAGATTACTATCATTTGTGTATGATAGGAACAGGATTTCTATTAACAAATATGATTTGTATCGTGTTATGATGAAATTAATTTCAAATTTTTGAATAACAATTTTTAAAACCTATTATTTTGGAAATATTTTAGTTAATATTTTACGGTGTTAATCGTTTGTTTGTAACAATTCCATGACTTACGAAAAGTACAATTTCAGAATTTATGAACTGTTTTGGAAAAGTGAATCAACTAATAATGGTTTATGTATCCATTTTTTCAATGTTCATAACATATCTGTTATTTAAAACCTAATGTAATGTAATGCAATGCTACTAAAAAACTTGGTTGAAATCAAAAATAAATTAAAACATAGTCATATAACGAAATTATTCAGTATATAAGAATTATTTGAACTGTATTGTTATTAATGTTATTTAAATGTGTTTAATTAAGAATGGCAGCTAAAACCAGACGCTTTCTATGAAATGATAACTATGCAGCCAATAGATAACATACAATCTAAATTCAAAGAAATCCAAACACCTGCGAATACAACGGCGTTTACCGAGAAGCCGGTTTTTAAATACGCCACATGTATCACTTAGAGAATTCTGAAAATTCAAACACCACGTGATAAATCAATAAATATTAACAATAAACTACTGTATATTTGTTATTAAAAGGAGGCTGGAATAACATAGAAATAAGTGAAGTTCTAAGCTAAAATACTCATGTAATTCAAATGTGTAACAAAATTAGTATAAATAACGAACTGAAAGAGCAATTAAGAATTTATCACTGAAAATAAAATTATTTAACTGCGCGAAAAATTGCTAATTCAAAACATACATACCTTGATTTTTTGACTTACCAAAACTATCAATTCCTATAAGGACAATAATTCATTAAATGAAAACCACCTAAATAGATTTTTACTATAAATACGAGACGCTTTACAGTCAAAGGTAAGAGTTACCCTCTTATTCTTCGTATTAATCATACCTACAGCTAGTTCCTCTGAGCAAAATAATAGAACTGTCGTTGAGGTCTTTGTATACCAAGATACTTAGATGCTGTTTTAACATTAAAGTGCCACGACCTCGTTCACTGCGAAATTACAATATGGCTATTAATTTACAGTACTGAAAACGGTAGTCCTACTTTTGTTTAAACCTCTAACAATTGACTGTGCTATTTGACATAAACATTGAAGTTTGGTTTTGGTTAGATGTACTAATATGTTTGCAAGTTCGTAAATAATGTTATCTACTCAAGAAAAAGTATTTTTAGTTGAGCACTATTTTCGCTCATACGAAGATCTGATGCAAAATTGGATATGAGCAGGAGAATTTCAGAGGATATTGAAACTACTTAATGCCCATTTATACGTTATTCAGACGACCCAACAATTTAGAATGGGTGATTATACTGTAATACTTGAATACTGTTCTAGAATCCTTGCTTTACAATATGATAATCCTAGTTTCATCATTAACATTTGGCACAGTGACTAGTATCATTTTCATTCGCCGGATCATGTAAATAGACGTACCAATAGATTTTTAGGTTTCCAACGACCAGAAGAAGTGCAAGAAATACCGTTGCATAGTGAAAAAGTGACCGTCTGGTGCGCAGTTTTTGAGCAAGGAATGATTTGGCCTTATTTGGTTGAGGAAAACGGACGTCCAGAAACTGTTAATCAAGAGCGCTACATTACTCAAACTCTCACGCCGTTTGTAGATGGCTTTCGGAAGTTTTGCAGAGCAAGAAACTTACCTTTCGATAGCCAGTTTTTTCAGTAAGTTGGAGCAACGTATCGCACAGCACAGACCACAAGAACCTTTCTGCAGGAGACGTTTGGAAACAATGTGATTTCACGTTTCACTGATTTTTCTTTTCCATCTCACTCTCCGGACTTAATAACATTGGATGCATTTGTTTGGGGTATGCTGAAACTATAGGTTTTCCGAGAGAACGCTCCGTTGTTAATACAACAGTTACAAGAGAAAATTACAGACGCATAACGATAGATACAACAGCCTGTATTTGCAAATGTTGCCACAAATATGCAAGATCGATACGAATTGTGCGTCCACCGTAATGGAGGGCTCTTAGAACACGTTATTCGTAAAGCTAAGATTTAAGTGTTAATTTATTATTATATATTATTTTATGTGAAAGAAGTTTGAAATCTTCAATGCAATAAATTAATAGCCATACCGTAATTTAACCGTCAGCGACGGTTAAGTTACCAAATATCTAATCGCTCTTCTAAAATGTCAATTAAGCTATAAACCTTATCAATGTAAATATTGCATAGGACATTCCAAACTTTGTAAACATGGACTAATTTAGAGTTCACCTACTTTACACTATCCGTAAAAAGTATCTTACGTACCGGATTCTGAAACCGGTATCTTCGAAGGCAGATTTATAGGAGTAATTAGAAAACCTCCCATATTGTTTAAATAAACAAAAAAAACATCGAGCTGTCATTTGAAATTTTTTATCATCAATCTGTATAATACTCAACCGCGTGCTTTCAACTACCAATAAAACTGCATTCCCCTTACCTAAAACGAGTAAAATAAAAATCGAAATCCGTTAACCTCGGCAGTAAAATCCAATAGTCTATTCAAATCGCGCATTATTATACATAAAACTGTAAGTAATTAAAATTAGATAGATTAATCAAAATTTAGGGTTTAGAAATTGAGATTTTGTAAATATTTTCCATATTTCATATGATGAAATAGACAAATTAATACCAAAACTGATCTAGTAACTGAAGTAGGTAAAATTCCAACAAGTATCTACTGGAAAAGTGTAATTTTCAAATAAAAATAATAGCAAAACTATAAAACCAGTGCAACGAACAAACAAGCTTAACCGAAAAATTAAAATAAATATACAGAGTAAGTCACAAGGACACAATTTATTTGCAAATAAAGTTAAGGTATCATTAAGCTGCATTCCCATGCAATAGAATTTGCAGAACTTTTTTCGCGCAAACCCTGCTATTAGTTTATAAAGGAGCGTTATTTTTGTCCAATATCGCTGCTGTTTTTGTATGCATTTTGGAACATGGGTTATGCTCAAAAATTGTATTGCTTATATTTTATTAGAAGTTATAATCATTTAATGTGTCATTTAAAATAGAGAAAGTAATTGGTGGAACGGTAAGCAATAATGAAATAATTAATTTTATTAAAACTTTATGAAAAAATATATTCATAGTGTTTAATACGTTTTAAAAGTATGTATCAACATTACTTCATAAACTATTTTGTCGGTCATATAAACGTTAAAACAAAAAAAAGTAAACGTACTAAAATAAGCGGGCAACATTTTTTTTCATGGGGACTGAGTAACATTTTTGCGGATATGAAAACGGAATTCCGCTATCAGCCTTTAAAACTTCCGCTGCATGGGGACACAGCTTTAGAGTTCACCAAATAAGAAGCAACACCATACAGTGTTTCTAAAAATTCCACCCCCCTTTCCGTTTTACAGCTCAACCTTGGGCCGCCGCCACTGAGTATAACTACACAGGTAAACTTTCTTGACCAACATCATACAAAATGTCGTTATAGGTTTTAATATAATTTTAATAATTTATTATACATAGAAAATATTCAGAGAAAGCTTGTTTGCTACATTTTACTACGAATTTAAACATTGAGAATAGCGATCTGTTTTTAGAATTCCGTTAGGATATGGTAAAACCCGTTAGCCAATATTACTCTTCATCTCTACTCATATTGATTTTATTTGGGATTCGTAAAAAAACTTACCCTTTTTTTGCATTTATTCCAAAATTTAGCAGACGAAGTATACGCAAGTGTGAATAAACGAAATCCAGATTCATCAGCGGCATAATTCATTTAACGTCAGATGTAAGCTTTCCATTAATATCTATAGTTCCTCTACACGATATGTGTATAAGCTTCGCATGATTTGAGTTTCTTCACCAGGGTTGCTACACTTTTCTGATGAGTCCGAAGAGGACGAAACCGACCTCAACCTGCTTACTGATGTAAGAAACACAGATCCCTGCTTTATTAACTAAATAATTTATTAATTGGTAAATTTTGCTTAATAATTTTGGGACTTTTCTCCTAAAGAATTTCTATTTGAATATGCAAATAGTAATTTCTATTTAGTTGCTTTATTCCATGTTAATTTGTTTTGTTGTCCTAATTTGAATTATTCAGCATTATCGAATATTTTCCTGCTTTCTTCGTATTGCTATTTCACTAAAAAGCTCAACTACCTTATCACTGAATTATATTGTGCAAAATGTATGTAATAGGGAAAACTAGTTTAACACATCGAATTTTGACAGTACTAATTAATTTACACTCTAATAAAGGCTTAATTAGCGAAAGATTTTGGAGAAAAAATAATTTTTTTATATAAACTAAATACTGAAACCAATTAACACAAATGCCAATTAAAATTCAATGTAGAGAAGCTTATACTGCTACATTTCTTTAACAAAAACGACTAAAATGGTGTTCTTTCTTTTAACAGAGTAAGTGTTTAAATACTTTTCTGTTGAATTTTACACAGAATTGGATTGCGTATCGATGTTAAATTACCAATTCGTTGAACAACTGTAATTTCATTTAACTGGAATCAATTAAGTCTCGATACAGCAAAGCAGCTCAGTATTCAAAAGTTTTAATATCAGTTTAAAACTTTTCTTAATATAAGTTTGTCCCTACTTTAATCAAATTTTCATTTCACTTTTTGAAGGATTAAGAATAAATTCGTCATATTTGTATTCATGATTGTGGAATTTGTCATTAAACTCGGAATGCAAAGAAACACTAATTTGATTTAGATTATAGTTTCCTCCAATATTTTTATAAATTCTATACTACTCTCCATTACAAATTTTGTCATTCGGGTCATGTCATATTAATAATCAGCCAGCAATTAGAACAAATACTTAAGTACGAAGAGACAAGTAGAAACGCCAAGATGGTCTAGTTGATTAATGAGGTTATCCCGTGGTAACTAAGTTACTGACCGCGCTCTAAGTTATCTGAGATAAACCATTAGTTAGGACAGCTCTGTAGAGACTCCATCTGTCACCAGTCATACTACACCTGCTACCAAAGCTCCTTTTACTTTATACATTAATGAATTCCGTTTTATCAGTACGATTGCATTTAAGCTGGTGTATAATGGGCATACTGACAATTTATCCACTGTGCCTTGTCTAATATGTACGTTTTACAGTTATTTGCGAGAATGCAAAACAGAATTAATTATTTTCATCGTTGTGCTTAATATTCACTTTTTACGGAATGTAAGTAGTGTAAGTTACACTTAATTCGTTGTAGTAATAGAAATTTATATTAAAAATGTAATAAACGAGCGAGCAGTTGAAAGATGTGAGGATAAGCATGAAGCATCTTACATCGTGTTGAACTAGAGTTCGTTTCACAGAAATGACGTTATACTAATTGTCAAGTTTTAATATTTTTCTTCGAATAACTGAAGCGTTGTAATAATCTTTGATAACGACAAAATATACAAGCTTCTTGATATTTATCGTTACAATTTTACAATATAACTAGAAGAAAGATTTAAAAATATGACAAGTAAGTACGGTGTCGCAACGTATTTCTTATCCAGTACGAATTCTACAAAGCTCACTAGAACGATCTCATTATTTTATGTAAAGAATTATTAGACTTCTATACATTGTATTTCAATAGTTGAATGCAAATGTTCCCATATTTAAAATACAAAAATAAAAATTTGATGAATATAAAACAAAAGTTAAAGAAATGCAAGTAAAAGACAATTACTGAAAATTCTATTAACAGCGGTTGCTAAGCGGTTAAAAAGACATCTACAATACAATGTGACCCTTTTATTTTTTGTTTTAGTTATAACTTATTCGCATTAATTTTTCATCACAACTAAACTGTATCTTATCCGCTTTCCTTCGAGATTCTAGAAAAATACCCGCACAACAACACAGTTTTCATCTAAAAGTAAATAATTTAGTTCTAATTTGATGGTCTCCCTTGAAATACTACTTTATGAAAAACAGCTGGTAATATATGAAAAAACACTATTCATGTAGACCTTATTTATTAAATTGAATTTAAAAATTATTGCCTTCTATATTCATATAAAATGAGATATCATTGCCACCTACTATTGACAATAATACTATAGAGTATTCACAGTGTACAGATCTCCATGCTTGAAATTTAGTTTATATTTTAAATTATTTGGAACACTCCGTATATTTAACTTGAGTTATAATTTATATACAGGGTGTCCCAAAAATAAGTAAACCGCGCAAACTGTGGGTATCTTATAGCCTATAGAACAAATTTTTTTTCAGAAACAAATAGTTTTCAAAATATTAAATATTATAGAATTAAGTCCAACCCTGGCAAGCTCGCTGTGCCACTGTGTCAGGACAGATATGTCTCAATTATCAACAACCAAAATCGCATAAGCAAGAGAATCGTCAAAGGTTGCCCTCAGGGGTCGATTTGCGGGCCTCCATTTTGGAATACTGTCCTTGACGACCAACTCATGTCATTAAAACAAGACGACACCATTTTAGACACAATAGCCTTACGCAGATGATGTGACCATTCTCCTAGAAGCTGAATCTAGAAGAGTATTAGAAGCAAAGATAACATGGCATTACAAAAGATCCAAAATTGGTGCTCAGAGATCAAACTAAATATATTACCGGAAAAATGGCCTATTGCCTGGTAAGATGATCTCTGTAGAGGGGCCCAGTAGTTAAAATGGATGGCCAAAAGTTCTCCAGAGCCAAGAGCACAAAATACCCAGGGATGACTATAGGCGAAAAATAGAACTTTAATACACACATCATCAACACCTGCAAGAAAGCAACCAGTATATTGTTTAAAATAGCCAGAATTGCACAGAAAGACTTCAAGACGCCTCTACCGAGTGCAAGGCTAAACCTTATTAATGTAGCAATGGCAATCACAACATATGCGGCTAGTATCTGGATATACAGACTAAACATAGACTACGTTAAAAAGAAACAGCTGCCTACTCAGAAAGGAGCAATACTCAAAATTACCTGGGCCTTTGGCATTACGTCACTGGACCCTTTGCTGGTAATTCTGGGTATAATCCCAGCACATCCACAGTTCAAGAAGACAGTGGTCAGGTGTTGGATTAAAAAAGGCGACCAAGAAAGCAAACAATATACTGGGCGAAAAAGCGCTGCAAAATCCAGCATTCCCAACCGTATCTTAACAATATGGCAAGAAGAATAGAATCACGCTTCAACCATCCATTTCTTGACAGGACATTGACCTTATCGACGCATCTCCACAAAATTAACAGTAGACCGATACCAAACTGTGACTTCTGCGCAATCGGAACACCCGAACACGTGGTTTTCGATTTCGACCAAAAACGACAGCAACTACAATCACTCAGAAACCAACTACAAAACAAAACACCCGACAACCACCTTGGAAACAAATATCACTTTGATATCGTCAGTAAACTGACTAACAAAGCTTCCCTAATATTCAAAAACGCTTTCCTACGTTGACAACAATTGACGCCGCTATACTTTTCTAGATATGTTCAATGTTTTGGATTTTTAGATCTATAGAACCAAACTGAATCCTAAATAGGTCTTACCGAGGAGGATAAGTCGCATCTCTACCATCTACAATTTAACACATTCAAACTCACTCATTTCGAACACACATAACATACAACAAATCATCGTATACACAACAACATACACGCAATCAAAAAACAAACAAAACAAAACAAATCTGTCTTACACAACAACACATAATACATCTACCCAATATAACAAAATAACCTAAACAACAATACAACCACTACGATAAATCACGAACAGATGCCGAACCACATCCAATTCAACACCAACAACTTTAACCTAAATTTCAACTCCGATTTCGAAGGAGCCTACCGTAACATCCTGCCAACATCCAAATATCAACAACAACAGCCGACTTCCTATTCAATAAACACTCTATGAACTGCAAAAGTTGTGACATTTTCCCTCCTAACCCTTAAATACTTTTAAATACTTTTCTAATTCCTAGTGTTAGTGCAAGTACCGTGGTGACGGAGTTCTACCAGTAATTCCGTTACTGAATGTGCCACAACTGGAGAACTCTGTTTCTAATTGTAAGTGTAGAATAAGTAATGTTAACAGTTATATTTACAGACAACCGATTATAGTTCCACAAAGCACGACACCACTAGAAGTTCAAACAAACAATCCATTCTCACCAAAACAACCGCACCCAAACAACACCATTCAACAGCAACAGCACTCAAAAAAACACACTGAAGAAGACAGCGAATCCCAATAACATTAGTGGAATAGGACTTAAAAATTTCTTTAGAGATAAGTTTAGATTTAAAAGCTACCAAACTGCTAGGATTATCGGGAAGGCCGATAGCCCTTATTATTATAGAAAATTAGCAAATTAACCCTATTGTTAACAATGAAGGCTCAACTTTTAATGTTAGCTATTGAGACATTTTAAAATAAAGAAAATTGAATTGAAAAAAAATTGTGCCGGGTAGTAATATTCTTGCCCTTGATGTGTATTGCTCTTCGGTATTTCTTGAATTATAAAACATATGTTTGTTTCTAAAAATACTTATTCCAGAAGTTAAAGTTAAAAAGATTTTATGTTTACCTGACGTAGTTTAGAATAATATTTCTCGACTACATGAATCTAACAAGTAAAGAAAAAAATTTAAAAAAACGTTTTTGCAAATCAATATAAATAAATAATATATTTCTCAGTTGTTCCTTTTGTTTACAATAGTAATTTATTAATTCGCGTAAAAAATCCCTCATTTTGTTTTAGAAAATTTCCTTTTCTTTCCATTGAAAGGACACAAATTTTAAAAGATTATCGTCTTCATGTTATGTTTGACATTTAAGATAAAACAATTTAGAATCTGGCGTTTTTAACAAATAATTTTAGGCGCAAACAATCCAACGCGTTTAAAAATTAAATATTAAAGTATATCAGCTGACTTAAAATTGTTTTGTTATTTCAAAGAAAGTAAACAAAGTTAAAGTACTTTTATAGGTCAACTTATTACAAATCACATTCTAAACAAATATTGCGCACTTTTATAAGCATATAAGTTACATTCCTAGTTTTTACTATCATTACATTCATAATTCCTTTCATTTTATAGATAGAGTATGCTATTTAAATTTTCAAAATCTAAAAATCGTTTGTGAAACAAATGTATAAGAAAATTGTGCTCTACAGGTCATAAGGTACTCACGGTTTGCGCGGTGTAACTTATTTTTGGGGCACCCTGTATAGTTATGTTCATGGCCTAGTGTACGACGTGGAACTAAATTTAAGTATATTTGACTAAAATTTATTTTCCTTTATGTCAAAGCACAACGTTCAGTATTTTGTGTGCATTAGAATAGAATACATTTAGTATTTACGCAGATATTATCTGAATAACTAATACAGCTTAAATATTGCCATACAAATATAAATCCAAACAAATATTGTAAAAAATCGTTTTTAAAACCAAATCTGTATAAAAGCTCTGTTTGCGCCTCCTTCTTGCTTGTGTGTATATAGGCTGTTCCAAAAATTTTGTGGTTAAACACTACGAAAAGTAACTTAATAAAAATTTTTTATTGCAGTTAAAGGAAGAATATGAATACTCTCCATAGCCATTAGTAGAGTCTTAATATCTATAATAAATAGAAAGAAGATGGCAGAGTATTAGGCCGAAAATTACATGTACATAATTTAACATCAAGGAAATTACAAGCAATAATGGTTGCTAAAAGCATCCGTATATTTGTAATAGAAACCGCATACAAAAATGTCGTTCCTTTAAATTTGCGTCACTTTTAATGTTAGGGACACTGGGACAAGAATCACAGTAGTCCAAGATACGTTCATTAATAAGCAAGCGTGTAGCCGTCGCACTAAAATTACAATTTCAAGGCATCTTGATGTAAGGTAAATAGCGAGGAAGAGAATTAATTATTCGTTTAAATATTGTAACGTAGCAATGAAAGTGTGTATTTTTATGTACAAACTGCCTAATTTTTTGAACAACTACCACAAGTTTAAATTAGGTTGTTAACTTGCGCATGCGGCTTACAAATGGGGTAAAAAGATGATTCAAGTATCGGGGCAAGACGATTTGGGATCATTTTGCCTTGTGGGATCGCCTTATCCAGGACTAGCAAATTTTAGAAATTTAGCCATGGCTAGCGTTGTATACAAAGATATAAGGAAAATAATATACTAGTCAAACATTTATTTTAGGACAATAAAATGGCTCGGAATTATAAAAGATGGACCGAAACGCAATCATGGAGTACAAAAAAAAATGGAATTGGCAATTCAAGCTGTACAAGGTGGTTTCGATAAGAAAAAAACAATAGCTAGAGAATTTGGTGTGCTCGTTATGGTACTAAAACGCCACCTAAAAAATGAAAATAGTTGTCCTAGAATGCGTTTAGGACGTTTTGACTGTGTATTTAATGAAGCACAAGAAGCTGAATCGGTAAATAACATCTTTGATATGGAGAAACGAATGACCACCCTTGACATAGTCGCCTCGCCTACCAACTTGCTAAAATATCCCTTTCCAGAAACGAAGCAAGCCGCAGGACCTGGTAGGTTTACAACCTCTAAAAAACGACACCCTGAGCTTAGGAGCCCGGAAATAACATCTATATTCCGACCAGGGGCTTTTAATAAACCAGTCGTAACGAACCTCTATACGCTTGTGAAAGCACAGATTGTCGATAAAGGAATACCAGGTCAATGTTAGCGAGGCTTCATTAACAACGATACCAGGAAAAAGTTCTAAAGTGGTTGCCATGAAAGGGTGTAAACAAGTAACGCGTATTACGTCAACAGAGCGTGGTATCTCAAGCACTGCAGTCATATATGTTTCGGCTGAAGAGAATTATTTTCCGCCTCTAATAATCATTAAACGTACGAGGATGAAGAACGAATTAAAAGGTGTTACCCTACCTGGATCAATTTTCGCTTATTGCGAGTCAGTATGGATTAATTTTAAATTTTTACAGAATGATTTACTCATTTTTTAAACCATAGGAAGCCCTCTGCTGAAGATACAATTGTTTTCGTTTTAGATGACCACAATTCGCTTACAAAAATTTATACATTATCTTAAGAGCAACAGCAAACAGTTTTACAATTCTATGCCTTCTTTCAGATACCACTCATAGACTTCAGCTGTTAGACATGGCTATTTATTGTTTCCTTTAAGTCGTTATCTGGAATTAAGTTTAGAAAAATGGCTAAATAACCTTCCTGGTTCGCTGGATTCAGCTTTCCAGATAAATTAAATTTTTTTCGAAGATTATTGAAAAGCATGTTTTACCGAAAGCGCTTTAAAATATTTCAAAATAACTGGAATTTACTCTTTTGGTGATAATCTTTCTACAGACATAGATATCGTGTCGGCAGAGGTCACTGATGTCAATTGACCTCGTATTTTCTCTGTTCTTACAGACAAACTAGTTGTAGACTTGTCAACTAAATGTCATAGTCTCAATCCTATTCTTAGCATAAGTAGAGCACACGGTCTAAAATTTCGGCTGAACCCTAGGAACATAACGATGAAAACACTACTTGGCTTTAGAGCAAAACGATAAAAGTTCTGAGATGCAATACAAGAAAGTGTCGACCCGTGTTTTAAAAACGAATAATAAGTTTTTTATGTAACATTTAAAGTTTTTCCACCAGGAACATTGCTACATAAATCGACAACATCATAACCCACTAAAATGACATAGAAGTAAACTCAATTTCGTTTAATTTTTCCAGAAAATGTTTCGTACTTTTTATGTAAGCATTGGTGTCACTTGATAAATATTTCATTTTGTTATGTAAAAATTTTGAAAATATCTTATGTATGACCCTATAGGAGAAATATTAGAGTTATGTTGATTTAAATAACATTTGGCTTCGTTTAATTAAAAAAAGTTTTATCATTTAATCACTGTGCCTTATTTAGCGTTATTTGTTTTATTGTTAATTGAATTATCAAGTGGATTTAGTCATTTTATTAAGTTTGATAACGAAGATAGAGATTTTTCGAAACGTAGTATATATTTGAGGTTGTTGGTTCAGTTGTTTCTTGTTCAGTTATTGTCTTAAAATTTAAAGTCTTTAAAAAAGTTTTAGATTTCTAGATTTTTGCAAATAATTATTTTTATTTCACAGCATTTAATTCCATAATTAGGGTTTGGTATCTATTTTGTTGTGTAAAGAATGGACTACAGCCGGTATTTGAAACAATATTATACTTTATTTATCACATAAAATAATAGTATATTATATACCCAGGGACTAAACACCTCTAGTAATCCCGAGAGGGAACATTAATTTCTGGAGCGATAGCGAGAGGAATAGTCGCCCAGAAATTAAATACCACCTTAGTACTGAGGTTTATACATTAATTTTTGAACTTTTGAAGAATATGAAATCAAAAGGGGCGAAAAATGTAAAATTGCACAATTTTTACATTGACAGTTAATTCAATTTAATAATGTATGCTACACAACAAATACTATTTAAATTTTATTTGCGAAGTGCTATGTTAACGCCTTCAGAAATATGCAATTTTAATTGGTTAATTTTTGTCGTTACTATGGATTTACCTTTCTTATGCGGGATTAAATTTGTGACATTTCAATTTGCTATGAAAAGAACACCGGGAAAATAAAGAATTTTTATTCTACAATGGGGTAGCTTAATCGGTTTCCTGGACGGCTTTCGGTGTATCCCGAGCAACTTCGGCGGCTTCGTTCACCTAGCTTTACGTTCGGTATACCCATAGAATAATTATTTATAAGATAACATCATTTGTATAAATATAACAATTGAAAATTGAAACAGTATTCTGGCAGTGTAGCAAATAAAAAAGATTTTTATAATCAATTATGATTGGGTGAAAAGTCAATCTTTGCATGTATTCTATACGGTGGTCGGTTTAAGGTCGTAGCGTTGATGTTGCAAGATATCGACGCTACGTGTTCTCTCTTCGCCGAATTCTGCTCTACTGTTATATTTGATCGCGACAGCCGGCAGTATACCATAAGATCTGGGCACAAACGCGTCGTTTGCAGCGGCTGTTGGGTACGTAATTTATATAAACAGTAATCAGGGGCAGATATTCAGTATAGCGGCGCTAGCGAGTTCCGCGACCTTCTTTCCCACTCAGTACCGCTAAAGGTCCCGACGTCCAGCGTCGTTTGCAGGTCGCTACATAGCAACTCTCCTGCAGACGACAATATGTTGTCGGTGACAGGTAATCTCGGTACAGCATAGTTGTGCCTTCGCTATTGGTATAACTCGACGCGCAACGACGCCGAAAGGTCCTTGACACCAGGTGCAAATAATTACCGAGCAACTTATTTTCGGTTGGCTCAAGATCGGTAAAGTTACAGGTTCGATGCGCCAGGAGAGGTTGGTCTCGAGGAGCCCTGGTCTTATGTTATTCTATACTTCGGGCCGTCTCCATTACAGAGCAACTTGGAACGGAACAAAGGTCTAGAATACGTAATTATATCTCTTGTATACAGGGAATTTTTAATTTGAACGGTACTTAGGATTTTGCAACTTCGACGAATCCACAAGACGTCACGTAAACATCGCTGCAAAATTTTATTACAAAACAGCTTGACTTTACAGAAAAGCTTTACGGTCTGGCGTGAGTATACACGGAGCGATATCCCGTGTTGAGTTCCACACAAAGACTGTCTTTTGCTTTGCAAAAGCGTCTTATTTATAGTTAAATTTATATTCTCGTTCTTAATTCCCTGAATATGGTGGTCTACGGTTTTCTCTGACTACTATATAATCAGTCAAGATAATAGTACATTTTCTTTGAAATAATTCTTGCGCAGAATGACGCAATGTTGCGTAATTATATTTAATTGAAAGTAATTAAAGTAAAGCCTTTAATTAATTTATATTTGAATCATCTGAGATTGTTGTTATATTAATTATTTCGGTTATCAATGCAATCTCGATTCAATTCGGACGGTAAATATCAAGTTATTTATTAAGTAATGTTATGCAACTCTGGTTTAATTAACTTAAAACTTAATTGATACAGGGTTTTATTGGTATATTTATTCAGTTTTGTGAAGCTTTAAATGGATCAGTTATGATTTATACAATTCGTTTGTTTGGAATAAATTAAATTCACTCACTCTCGCAGGGTTTCTGATATAATGCAACCTTGGAGTTTATACTGTCTTTATTAAGATCTTAAATACTACACTTCCGGAATTATGAATATTGCGTATACACGTGAAATTCCCGAATTCATTTTGATCGCATGTCGTGCTATTCTTATGGTTCTGCGGGAAACGTTGCAAATGTACTTTATTTGCCTTTACACTAAAGTAAAATTTTAATCCCTTGAGATAAAAAGTTATGGAAACAAGTGAATAAATATGGCATTTTAGACTCAGAAAGGCAAAAACGATTTTAAAATCTGATTAATTAACTAACTCTTCTTAAAAGATACTTTAGAACAAATAATGAGCTTTGAAAGTTCGTTAGCCGTTTACGTAGTTCTCCTATATTCATCAATTTACGTTAGGTAAATTAGGTTTGATCGAGCAACTAGCCTGATTGGTGTCTTATCTAATAAAAGCTCAATAGCTTATAGCTGTTATCCACATTAAAAAAAATAACTGAACATAGTCTTCAAAGATTAGTTTTATCGCATTCGATTATACAATTTTTAATCACATGTCGTCTTTCAGAGTATAATGGAAAAAACAGTACGCTTAGTGAATTTTTAAATAATTTTGGCCACAGATTTGAAGATGAAATTTTAGAAGATTAGATTCTGCCATTAGTAAATGACATAATCTAATGGATCTTATCAATGATGTTTTTGTAAAGGGTACAGATTCATCAAAAGAGCTATGATTGAGACCTTATTGCTGCTTCTATATTTGCAGATAAGATGTGGACTGCCGGTTTTTCCATTGATACAGCAAAAGATTCGCGATTTGCGATGCAGACAACTGCTCGTACTATAATATGCAATAAAACTATATTACGTTATAGGTCATATAAAGCACCATTGTTTTCGTTTCTTTTAGAAAGTCAATAAAATCTTTAAAATGAATTCCTCCTGAAAGAAGGACTTGAGATCTATTTATGAATCTAGGATGTCTTAAAAATCCAAGTGATCATTCACCCGTCCCTAAAATAAGAAGAAACCATGAAAACGAGACTGCTCGGAAAAACCCCTGCTATTTAAATAAAGAATTCAGTAAATTATCATATAAGAGGGAAAAGCACTAAACAATTTTTTAAATAGAAAATTAAAGCAACAGTTTTCTTGAATAGGATATGTACAGTGCCGAACATTCAGTTGTACACGACTTACAATTTTATAAATAATTCATATTTAAAAAGAGAATTAAAAAATTTTTTAGTTAATATTGGAATTTAATTAATAAACTATAATTTTAGAAGAC
>JAHWXV010560845.1:0-10069 GCA_024586415.1 Phrixothrix hirtus | reverse complement strand
TATATATAGACAAAAGAAATCAAGCGTATACTAGCTTTCATAAAATCAAATCATTTGTTACAAACTGCTAATTAAACTATTATACTATTAAAATTGGTAGACTAAATTTTATAATTTACAGCAAAAAAGTTTATTAAAACGTTCGATAATTAATGCAAAAGAGAACTCATCTGTTTCGGTTTCAAAAGAATTATAGAAACTGCTATAAGATTCCTTTGACTTCCTACTAAAACAAATCGGGAACCAATGTCGCTTGTTAATATTTGCTGTTACTCAAACTTAAATATTTGCAGCAATGAATTCTGCATACGGTAAGATGGCCTAACACCCATGTTTTTAAAGGTGAAATAATCGAATTTTCACTTACAGGTGTGATGGTTTGCGTTAAGTTGTTAGAAGCGGAAACCGTCCCTTGTTATTTGATAAATTTAAAGACCCAACAGGCGGTTACTGACGATGGATTTTACTGCCTTGTCCTTATTGATACAAATATCCCTAATATATGGAAATTTCAATTCAGCAACTACGCTGGATGAATTACGGTACAGACTCAATAAGGACAGATTATATTATCTAAAAATTAGAGAAATCACACGGCACTTCTGAACCAACACTTATCTCTTTATTGCTGATTAAAAACTAAATCAACTTATGCATAGCTATTCGGCGACTATCCCCCCGCTTGATCATTTTTCTCACGGGCCCGCTCGTAATTTTCCCTGTTGAGGTTACATCCCTCACCAGTAAGGGGTCGAGAAAATATCCTCACACTAGTTGAATTGTAACCCAGTTAATTATTTCTTAAGCTTTAAATGGTGTCATGTGCATTAATTTCTTGTGTGTATAACTTTATACTTTGTATGAAACAAACTGTAATCTTGCTTGTGATTGAACCGTGATTTCATATGCATTGCAACAATTTTCTAGAATTTCTGACGTAAGATCTGTTACCTTATAGCTTGGGATACTTTTTACTAACGAAGTTTTAAATAAAATTTCCAGGAAAGTTTCCAAAAGTATAATACGAGGTGTATTTAAATAGATTTTTAATTTAACTTTGTCTTTCTTTTATAAGATTAATTTCTAAAGTATTTTAATGGTTCCTTGTTCATTTAAAATTATATTCATCATTAGTGTGCATGATACTAAATATGGCTTAATTTGTCCAATGTTATTAAACAAATAGCAAGAGCTGACACAATACATTCAAAGAAGCGGGTCCATGCACGTTAGGTTAATTTTTAAATATTGTTCATCTGATTTGGGATGGCCTTACATGATGCCTTCGCGGTTATCGCATTGTATACTTTTCCATCAACCATCATTAAATGTATTACATAATGGACTGAAACTTCTTTATTATTCCACACTGTTGTATAAGGAGTCAAGAGTTTTAATATTTTCTTCTACATTATTAATTTCGTGGTGTGTTTAAGTTGTTGTGTCTTGCAAATACTGTAACTTAATAGGTCGATAGTAGTGCACTGATAAAGGACAATGGTTTTGCGAAAAGGTTGTTTTTGATTGATCTATATATTCTCCATAAAGCTGTAGTGGGATAAAGTATGTAGAGAAAACGCCGGTATCAACGCAGTCAGTGGGAAAACACAGATTTGCTGTGTTGTGAGATTTCATGATAACCCCATTCAGCTACTAGAAACGTTGGTAAACTCAATACTTTGAAAAACATCTTGTTGTGACAAAATAATTCTAGACACAGTATGGTCAAGGATGTTTTATAATTGAACTTCGACTGTCAGATTGGAAATTTTTGTAGAATCCGCTGGTGGATAACAATCACGTTTTGCAGATCTGACTTGATTATAATTGGGATTTATATCACACCTTTTATACCTTGCTTGTATGCGAATTGTTGTAGTGCTTTATCCAGAGTGTATTTAATTATAGGATACTCTTAATTCTTTTTTCAGGTTTCTTTAATGCGCGTAGCTTTTTTAGAAGGTGTCTAGGGCTTCTTTCAAAGAAAATACTAGCATCTTTCTTCCCGCAGATTCTAATTCCATTCCCATTGAAAATTTTAGTTCGGCAAAGCAAGATTTCTCTAGCAGGCCTTTTGTCTTTTGTTTTTTTGCTCTTTCATTGTTTTCTTCAAAATAGTAAAACCTCCAAGACGACAAGTTAATGATAATGACGCGTTAAATGCAAACTCATTTATAATGGTAAAGAGCAATTATGTGCATTAAAGTACAAGGTTAAAATTTCATTATGGTACAAGAATCATAAATGGTAATTTTTGGCAACTTTTTGTATCTAAACATTAAGTTTACAATGATCTAACATATTTTATTAAAACATATAGGTGCAATTTAACTAACGATTGAAAGTAGTTAACATAATATGCGAGATGAAGCTGGCATAAAACAATAATATATACCATGGGCATTTTGTTCCACATTAAAATCTTTCAAGTGAGCCCTACTGCTTACAAAAATTCGCGCACAAGAAACACTTACAAGTTAAATACTACACGGTAACTATTTACTTCTGCGGCCTGTAAACGCGTGGAGTTATTTACCTTATGATTGATCTATTTGAATTGTTACTTTGAAACTTTACAATTTCAAATTTTGATCAAATTTCGAGAGTTCTCACCCACTGCATAACGGTTCAATTCAATGGTCGGTTATAAAACGCGAACACTTTCGGATCCTCTAGCAAAAAAATATTATAATTAAGGAAAACGCTAGTGGCAATGGGGTGTTATTCTTGAATTTTTGGGTGTTGTGAAAACTTTTGCATCGCTAGATGCTTCAACTAGTGCAATTAAAATGCTTCTGGGTTGCTTATGCTTATTGATTAGGTTTAAGGAGGAGACGTAATAGAAATTTTTGTTCCTAATTAGAAACAATAAACTTTTCTACATTTAACGTGTGGACTGTGGTGGGAAGAAAACCTGGATGAAAGCTTCCGAAAACAGATATAGGACAATTAATAGTGTTAGGTAATATTGGCAGAAGCAGCTGCATGTTGGCTACAACGCGAGGATTAACTTTCGACATAGTCCGTTGTTTAAAATAAAGTATTTGGACCACTTTTCGTGCATATCGAAACCACTTATATAAGTATTGGTATGATATGAACATTAATTATGGATTAAATCTACGAAACTAAGATTATTGTGGCGTTAGTGATCGTCCCATCAATTTTAGTCAATTTAAATTGGCACAATTTTATGATGTATAACGAAGCATTGACCGCCAATCTCATATCTAAAAATCTTGTAAATATATTTCTGTACTGTCGCACTTACACTGCTTCCTTATAACGAAATATTCAGAAATTTAATTAACTGTATTAATGCTTCCAAATATATATTTTTAGAAAACACTCCTTTTTGTAATTTAATTACTAAATTTTATTCAGTTACATAAAATATATTATGCTTGGTATTTTGAAAATAACCGTCGTCAACCAAATTTGTTACAGATTCTGCAGAACTCGAACTCAATTTGTTTGCCATTTACAGGCATTCCACTCGTTATGGTTACTACATTTTAATGTTAGCTTTTTATTGCTTTGGTTATTTGTTTTTATAATTGAAACCAACATTAGATACTTATGAATAACTTAGATTTCCAAGTATCGATTGTTAAGTAACTTTAAACTGTCGATTGTTTCCTAAATTAAGTTATGGTTGGTACACCATTACATTTAGTTATTTACTTTTCTTATATTTCAGTTGCTAATTTGAATATAATAAACTATTGTGTCGATCTGTACACAATTCACTCTCAAGTATCAATTTTATTTACATAACATGTATTTTTTGGAAATTCTGTTAGCATTATAAAACTTTGGTTGTGAGAGACCTTTGTTGAATTAATCGCAATCTTGTATTTCTTAATAATAATTAGTTCCTTCAACCTCGGTGAGTATTTACTTCGTCTCTTAACTGCTGATTGTAGACAATCCCCAGTACCAACAGCAATCAAGTGGCGCCTCTTTTCTGTTTTATAGACGCTATAAGCAATTACCTTTTAGACCCCTCCCTTATTTTCCTCTGTTTGAGCGGCTTCGCGTATTATACTCCTGGAAATTTTTCGGCGGATATTTAGGCATATTAATATGTTGTACACATATAAAGGCACAAATCTTAAATATTTTCTTAAATTTAATTGAAACTTATGCCAATTTATATTTATAATCTAGAAAACAAAGTGTTTGTTTACTTCAAAAACAGCAAGAAGAATTAAATTAAATCTTAATAAGCATAATCCTGATTACTAAGGGTGATTCATTTAATATTTGAAATTCGAACTACGGAATAAGTTGTATTTCATTATCTCTTTACGAATCTCAACTACAATTTCACTTGTAGATTATTATTAAGAATTATACAAAATAAACAAAGATTGGATGAATGATATTTTTAAATAGATAGGATCAAATACATGATGATTTTAAGATCCACCCACAAATTTTAACACCACGTTCATCAACAAAAAAATCTCATACAATAGAACATTTTTTTGGAAAAAATTAAAAATGTCAACAGTTCAAGAAATGCCGAAAAATGTATATACAAGGTGTTTCAGACAATATGCCGGTCCTTTTTTTAATAATTATGTACAACGAGCCGCCTATGGTTGCATTCGACTAAAACTGTTAAATCATACATAAAATTATAACTGACCTACTTAACTGTACCAATTTACAGTAACATACACTTTTACAACTGTAGCAGGCAAATTGCGATTTGTTTACTGCAATAAATAATAGGATAAGCAGATTGCCATTTCACACAATCGAATGAATTTAGAAATAATTTATACAACTTTTATAACAATTTTGAAGAAGTTATTTATTAATAACTGATAATAATAAAAATAGAGTTTAGCCATGCATTGTTCTAAAAAAATGTGTTTAAATGTAAAGACAGCTTAAGCAATTATTTATTGACATTTTTTAATTTTACACCTAAAAATCGATTTTCATTTTTGAAATTGCATGACATCATCCTACACTTAAAATAAAAATACACTTTGACAGGTTTTAGATTTTTCTAGTTGGTTTTGTTACACTATTTAGAGGAATGGCACAATAATTTGCTCAATTAGACTTAGAATAATCAAACATGGTTTTATACGCTGTTTCAAAAGCAATTTTAAAAAAGTGATATTAGAGGAATATTGTAATAGTTAATATCTTTAAAACAATGTTATTAATAAGACTTAATGTAATTAATTACCTTACGTTTTAAAACTTTCAAAAACAGTTTTCCCTAACATTTTCTTCGGATAATTACCTAAATGGCTAATTAGATTGTCTTAAAAATTTCAGCTACATTATTACAAATTCCTTTAGAATCATTTTTGTGAAATTCCTACAAAGCTACAAATAATTAAAAATATTAAAGTATGTTAATTCGTTTACAGATTTATTTCTTTTAATCTAATTTTTCATTTTAGTTTTTAAATCCATATTAAATGAATCATACCTCTATAAGTACTTCATTATTACAGGCTTTTGCACAATTTTATTAACATAAAAGCACCAATCAGTTAAACACGGTGTAGATGGACATAATTTGTGATTTAGTTTTTATTATTAAAACACTGGTTAAGACAACGAAACGCATCTGGTAACTGACGTAAATTGGCATAATTTCGTTTAACAAGATATGGGTCACTTACATTTACAAAGGTGTATCTTTTTACAGTCTTGTTTTTATGTATATGCTTCGAAAGTTAAAATAAACTTGTACAATTCTGCTCTACTACGGAAATGTTTATTTAGTAAGAAACATTTCTCGATGATATTTGTATATTTGAAAGCATGTGCATAGTCGGCTCGTCATTATTAAAAAAAAGAAATTTTTAGTATTCGTATTGCTGTTAATTTTGCGATTATTGCTTTCATCCCTAAAAAGGAATGCCATATTATCTGAAACACCATGTATGTATAAATGAATTATGTCTAGAGATAGTCCAATTTCTACTACGTATCGCAGAGTAAATAACATGTTCAATGATATCAAATTGTTGCCGTTGTATTTATTTATTTATGCAAAACTAACCTATCTCAATACACAATGACCTACAATTTGATCGTTCGTATTTTATGCAGACAAAAATTGAACATTTAATATTTATTTAAACATATTCAGTCAGTAAAGACCATATCCAAATTCTTATAAGAATCGTCATTTTGATAATTTACTTTTTAAAATTAATAAAAAATTGTAAAGGATTTTTCACCGTTACAAGACATTCTTTTATTATTATGTGTATGATTTTAAATTACACTAAATATATGTATTATAAGCACAAAATCAAAGCAGTTGAACTGCATTTGTTTCTTCTATTACATTTTATAATCAAAGAATATTTTCCTGAACCTTTCTCAGCCTACAATTTAGCATAAGACCTAACAATGCGAACTAAAGCACTTACGTTTTTAAAAATATCTATAAAATCTTTGCACAATTCGTGTAAACGTTGTGTGGTAACGCAACGCTTCGCTGTAAAGCAAAACATTGTTTGTGATTAGAATATCAATTAATCTATCGATTATTACACAAATACGATGTTCAACTTAAACCTAAATGTAATTACATTAATAAACACACAGAGTTAAACATTATTACACTTCGGTAGCATAAGACATGTGGGCTATTGTGCAAAAGCGTGTGTATATGTTTATAAATAAAGGCGAACCTATCAATGAAATTTATATCAACGACTTATTTACAGTTTGTTTCGGAATGACATAATAACTGCTTCAAGTGTTTATAGCTTATTTATTTTAAACGACACGCTCAGTTATCTGCTATTGCAGTGGCTTTCAAGCAATCCGGTAGCTTTATTTTAAAAGCGATTTTCATGGAAAAGACTAGGAATTTTTTTCTGTCGATTTAGAACTTCCCCGTGTATATGGTTTAAGTTTGTCGGTGAAATTTAAAATCACCCTGTATGTCTTTATGATTGAGGTATTTTGTGGTTGGGGCATTTTACAATTTTTGTTCTATATGACCACCATAAGACAACCCACATGATCAAATGCGTTAAATAACACGAGCTTTTGGGAGATGTTTATGCAGTAATTCCGCGGCAATCAACGTAATAATCTAAAGATTTCGCATGCGTATCCAAATGGATCTCATAAACATTAAAATTACCCGGTGTTCATAATACATGAAAGTGACGTTACGACAAAAATTTGGAAGAGTAGCAGTGAAGATGGGACGGGTTAGAATTACCTATTACTTTATTTATACTCTATATCACACAGTCCAAATGTCAATAATCTGGATGAAATAGTGTGCGCCGCTTGATTAAATCGGTTAGTTCTAAAAGCTTAAAAACTAGAACATGAAGATTAAGTTGAAGCGTCAAACATATGGAAGGACGTGTTAGCATACAAGTGATAAAAAACATGGTATATGAAGGTTCATTATTGGTTTAATTTTATTACCTACGCAACTTATAGCAGCCACAAGTACTTATGCTCACACTTTTGCTATAATTAAGGAAAAAATTATATATACTACAAATAATAAAATTCACTAAATAATTAAATGAATAGAAACATATAACGTGCAATTAAAATGTGAGACCGTTTTTTTGCAATTAACACATATAACCCGCATCACCAATCGCCATTGCTTAAATTTCTTTTAACAAGTAATTACTGAATATTAAATTTGAACGGAAACACTAGATCATTACTGCAAATTTGAATTTGAGTTGTTGTAACGGATTGTCGCAGCCATATACAAAATGCTCTGATTTGGAATGATATTCAAAAAAGCGCTCAATGAAATTAAATAATCGCACATATGTTTCTTTCAATAGCTAAGGTAATTGATTTTGTTTTCTACAATTATTTAAAACAACCCTATATTTTCGGTTTGTCATTTATCTAGTTTTCAGAATCATAGTTTTTATAATCGAAGTAAAACGCGCACTCGCAATATTTAACCAACGTTTTGTACTAGAAATGCGCGTTATACGCGTTACGGCGTATATGGTTTATTATAAATTGAATAAAAAATGAACTACCAAACATTCATCTAATCTATATTGCAAGTCAAAAAAATGATTTGGGTCGATCCAGGAAACTTACTAATATAACACAATGAACTATTATACCGGTATGTTGCAATATACTTGCTTTAACTATAACATAGCAAAGCAATTATTATAATAAATCCAATTTGCAAATAATTATAATAAACGGGACAACATTCAAAAGTTTATAATTTTGATACGCGAAAGGTCGTAAATACCTGACCATTAAGTTAGGGAATTCTATTGACTATATTGTTAATATATGCTTAATTGCGTTTAGTTCATATTGTACACATAAATCTCACTCTAATTTAAAAACTTGTTGATGAACGTAGGGCAGGACAACATTTACGACTTTAAATGAATGATCGGCATCCGAACGGAGCTTAAAGAACCTGTAAAAATGAGGTTGAACATATTCTAATCATGGTGTACTAATAACTCACGTACGATGGAATCATAGCTGAGTGAAATTCAGTTAATTAGAAAAAACCTTAAAATGTGATTATCAGCTGCGATATCTAAGCATCAAAAATTAATATTTGGGGTTGTTACTAACATTATTCACAAGATGCGTTATGAATAAAGAAATACCCTTGCAATTTTTATTCTTCCGTGTAAACAACATATGAGCTAAATACACTGCCTAAAATTATATTTCTGGATTGTTAAAACACTAAGAGAGGCTTTCACAGTCTAACTTTTACATGAAGGCTTGAATTAGATTCCTTAATAAAGAGCGTTCCGTTATAACATCTTACCCCTCGATCAATATATAGAAAGTTGTCATTTGAATCAAGTTTAAGTTCATAATAACGGTTTTATTTTATTTCGCTCTGTTTTAGTTTTGGAATATGCTGACATAATATTGATAGAATAGCTTGTTAAGTACAGTTTTCTGTGACGAACGCCTGTGAACTAATATGCATACAACCACCATGAGGTCATCTTTTTAAGTTTAACACGATTTTATTGCTTTGTTTTCAAAACCTAAATGCATACAGTATGCGGCTAATTTGAATTTACTCGTACTGTAAAGGATTAACTAAAAGTGTCTAATAATTCTAAAATTTGATTAAGCAACGTATTAGTGGCTATTTGAATTAATTTCCAACTATTTTTAATTATAATTGTACAATTTACATTAAAACATAAAATAACAAGATGTGTCAAAAGCAGAAAATATATTTATCGTTGATGAGTTATCGCATGTACGTAACCCGCTAATCGTTATATCTTAAAAAATAAAACAATAACACAAAATCAAAATTCACTTTAACGTGTCCCTCTAAGCTCTCACATTTTGACATATTTACCAACCCTCATAAATATTTATACGTGCAGCAGAATTATTTTAGCTTATAATTTTGTACGCTATAAAATGTAATACACTATTCGAATTGGTACAAATAATATTAATGCATTTTTCTAAATGCATTAGAAATATGGTTTTCATATTCTTTCATCAAAGTGTACTGAACTTTTCTAATAATACCTGTATAAAAATAAAATCTTCATTATTTTAAATTTAATGCAAGTAACTGCATAAAGTATAAATATGAAGTTTCTCCTTTTTTAAATAATGGTAGTGTTATTTTATAACGTTAATTTATAAACTAAACAAAACTTCCTTTATTGTTGTATACTGTAACGTATAAAATTATATTGACTATATACGTAGCGCGAAATTAGGTAAACGAAGGTTAATTAAGCTAGACAGTGAAGTCGAGTGTGAATAAGAACTATAATAGATCGGGTGTGTATATTGTGTTCTGAGTGTCTGGTGCTTGGAGTTAGGCCCCTACTCTAGCAGTGGTGGGTCGCATGAGGCATCGATTCGCTAGAAGCAGCGAAGGAAACCTGAAAATCTAAATCATAGCAAGAGATACCGATTGGTTCCGCACACAAAGCAGCAATAACGGGTGGCTATGCCCAACCCGTTCTGGCCAAAAGGAAAAAGTAAATGAAACAAAATTATATCTAGCAAAACTTAATGGTTCCGCACAGTGACAAGTAAATAAACGCTAACTCCGATCACC
>JAHWXV010560780.1:0-10212 GCA_024586415.1 Phrixothrix hirtus | reverse complement strand
CTTATATTACCTTAAATCGTCTAAAGTCGTTTAATTTGGTAAAAACTATTTTAATTAATAAATTAACAGTTGTATCGAAATTCACATAAAGCAAGCTTTTCGAAAAGGTATAACATGCAATAATTTATGTACTGTTTACGCAAGTTATTTTACTCCAAATTTCGTTGAACAATCAACTCTTTTACGGTAACGTAACAGTAATGCAAGTTGGGCGTTATTTTATTTAGATTTTATTAAGTAATTTTAAAAAATTCTTATATCATATTAAAGTACGAGTACGACATCTTAATTTTACGATAAAATGAAATAAGTAGCACTTTCACTATATCTACGAAATTGTTTTATGATCATCGTTTATTCTATCATATTCCATAGTGCGGGCCCTGATTGTGACTGACGAACTCAAAGCAAGGGTTGAAACAAAAGTTCAAGAAAACCAGCGTTTCACAATTAGTGGACTGCGCTCATTCTTTTCCGAGATTTCAAGAACTGTGTTGTAGGAAATTGTTAGGGAAAATCTGGACTATAACAAACTGTGTAACAGGCGGGTTCTTCGAATTTTGTCAGACAAACACAAAACGAAACGAATGGCAGCGGCATTGACCTTTCTCTGTCGCTATGACAAGTATGGTGATGAACTTTTGAATCACATTGTTACTGGTGATGAGACCTGGATATCTTATTTCATTCCAGAAGTAAAGCGCCAGTCAATGGAATGGCATGGATCGCGATTACCAACGAAACCGGAAAAAACAAAACAAATTTTGAGCACCAGAAAGATTATGGATACGGTGCTTTGAGATTGTAGGGTATCCTCCACATCGACTACATGCCTAGAGGTGAGACAGTAAATGCAGCGACCTAACGTCTGACGCTACACCGGCTCTGTCGCGCCTCTTAAAACAAACGGCGCGGAATACTGACCAGGGGAATCATTATCCTTCAAGATAATGCACGTTCGCATGCAGATGTATTGACACAGGACTTGCTTCAGCGGTTTGAGGGGGAAATCTTTGAATATCCGCTATACAGCCCGGACTTAGCCCCGAGTATTATCACTTATTCCCAAACTTGAAAAACTTCTTGGAAAACCGCCACGCAAGTGATCATGAACTTAAAGAAGCCGTTAATTAGTGGTTCAACAACTTGGCGGCAATTGAGTATACAGACGGCATAGAAAAGCTACTGAAACGTTACGATACCTGCTTCTATTTGAAGGTAACTATGCAGAAAAGTAGTTTAGGTATCAAATTGTATGTAAAATAAAGGTTTGTTTCACTATATCTAATAATAATTTCTGTAGAAAAAAACGTTCTTTACTGCCCGAATGACGCTAGTACTTTTACACCCCACACATTTTCTAAATCAATTCTAGATTATGCCCTCTTAAAATTCATTAGCACTTCTTATATTACATTTTTCATCAGGGTAAACATAAATTTATAATCGAAGATGTGGATTAGTAAATGGACATCCTGTTTATAATACAGTGTGTTTACCTATACAAGAGGACGTCTAAAAAACTTTTTTAGTTTAGGAGTATTAAAATAATTGTAAATTGTGAATGTAACTCAAATACCACATTTCGTTTAGAAATTCAGATATTTACAAATAAAACATGTATAAGGTGGGTTGGGGTAGATGTGATAATGAGGCTATTATAATAGCAAATTATAGTTTCCTTAAATTGGCACCTATATGATTAACAATCTTATACAAAAAAATATTTATAACCTACAGCCAAGTTTCTAGTTGCGAAATCTGTTTTACCGGCATAGGTATTGCGCAATGCTACTAAAAATCACACATAGCATTCTAACCTCGATATTATTTTCTCACAGATGTATAGTTAGTTCCGAGTATTAAGTATAAAAATCATAAACAAAGTATTACCGTTAACATGTTGCTATAATGTTAAATGGTAGTTGTGTGTAAATGCATTAACTTTAAATATTACTTATTAATTTTGCTTTTTATATGTATATTATATTATTATATTATTCTACAAAGAAAACTATGAGGGATATTTATAATATATTGCAGTAGCCCCACGAATTTGTGTTCATTACATTTATCCCATTAACTTTCGATAGACTTAAAATGGCATGTAATTATAAACCAAAACCCGTAGCTGATCCCAAATACAGACCTGATGATCTCAAAGTGACCATTAATCAAGTGTTTTCAGATCGGATAACTTTCTATACAAACTCAAAGACTTATAATATTCCATTTAGTACACTCTATATCTGATGTAAGGATACAAGGGTAAAAGCTAACCGTCTCAAATTTTTAAGTTAAGCACAACATTGTAAAGGGTTTAGCTGTCATAGAGAAATGGGGTTTCAGCATAACCCGTAAAGAAGTAATTGAAATTGTCGGAAGGTATGTTAAAGATAACCACCTGAAAACACCCTTTAAGAATAATGTTCTTGGGCCGTACTGATTCTTACATTTGAAAAAACGTAATAATTTGAGTATAAAGACTCCATAAGAAGTAAAATATGCTCGTAAAAAAGCAGCATCATTTATGGTTATTTTGACTTACTGAAAAAAACATTATACACGCTAAATTTGCATAATAAGCGAAGGCATATTGCAAGTTTAGATGAAAGCAGTTCCTCTATTGACTTTGTGCAAAGTAAAGTAGTGGGATTAAAAGGACTATCTTCCTTTCGAATCAGAAGTTCTCCAGGAAGAGAGTATATAACTGTGCCGGTAGCTGCTAATGCAAGAGGTGCTATGGCTGCAGCATCAATTCTATTCAAGGAAAGCAAGGTAGTGGTCCAGCAGTGGGTGACTCCAGTTGATACAGGTTATCCTGATACTGTCTATGCAGCACGTAAGAAATGATGAAAGGAGCCTACCATTGTTATTAATTATCTCAAAAAGGCTCTTATTCCAACTTTTGGTAGTGAGAGACCAGTGTTAATCATATATAATGAACACAGTACACACGTATGGCCTGCAGTTGTGAAGGTAGCTGTAGTTGAAAATATTACTATATTAAAGCTATTACCCCACACTATCCATCTATTGCAGTCAATGCACATATGCGTTTTTAAATCATTAAAGTCATGGCACGGCGGGATGAAAAACTATTGCGGTGGAAGAGACATCGCATTGGACAAAAGCTTCTCAAAAACTCTTTGTGTATTTTTTTGGAGAAACATAGCTGTCTCTGGAAAGTGATACTATTGCGAATGGTTTCGTAAAGGTTGGATTATATCCATTTAATTGAAAGGTGATTCTTCCTGAAAACCTTTCTCCTCATGCTTCACAGCGTTGGGAAAATCAGAATTAAAAATTCTAACTGGAACAATCCTAATGAATCCATAGAAGTTCCTCAAAGCTCAATCACAAAATATTAAAAAAGTAACGTTTGAAAAATTGTGTTTATCTACGATTGAACAAAAGGAAAGAGTCCTGAAAAGTTATCCGAAAGAAAAGTAGCAACTGGTGTCGAAGTCATAACATATGTATAATGAGGTTGTCCTAAATTCCAAGAAAATGGAAAAACTATACTTTAGGAGAATTTTTCATTCACTAATAAAGACTATAAAAACTCAGATGATGAACTTTAATTTGTGGCGAAAATTGAAATGACTACAAATGAAGGCGAAAGTGACGCAATCATTGAAATTAATAAATAGGTGTTAGTAGAATATGCTATAAAAGAACAGTTAAACATATTGTGTACCATGCTATTGATAAGACTGAAGATGAAGAATCACTCATTAAATTTGCTAAATACAAAAAACAAAGTTTTATTGGCCAGTTGCTTACTGATAATATAGATAATGTGCAAAACAGTGGCATTCTCAGAGTTTCTCAAACCTATAATTGATGGTCATGGCTGGATGATGTTTAATGTGTCATTTGATGGATTTAATATTGTATAAGTATGTTTATTTTATTATTTTTAATTATACTCATTTTAATTTTTTAAATATTCTACCACATTTCAATGTTTAATTACGTTATAGTTTTATTTTATTATTAAATATTTACTTTAGTTTGTAATTATATAAGCGTTCTTCAGTTAGTTGTTCTTGGAAAATTGTAAGAATGATTAGATATGAAATAATTTTAAAGAACCAAAAGCAATTATCATTTTTCAAATATACTAAATTTTTCACCATGTTATTGCTTATTTACATTAACCTCGTTTTGTATTTCTATATACTATAATATAAAAATTACAAGCCGTTATTACATTAATCCCACAATACGAGGTAAATGTGAAGTACAAAGGGACTTTTAAAAATATAGCTAGATTTCAGTAAATATTTTACATTTTATTTTAAAATTTGTACTGCATAGAAAGAACATAGTAGAGATTCTAAGTCATTTTTAAAAATTTTTTTCACTTAACATGTAAGCTATAGACAATTAATAAAGTTCAACATTCCTAAATGTATATTACATTTGTACCAACTCACCTTACCAAGTTGTAATTATTGAGTTAAACTTTGATAAAACAAAAAATAAAAATTAGATAAAACTCTTTGCAAAAAATTAAAAATCTAATATGGTTTCGAAAGCTTTATATTAACTCAACAACTAAGCAAGAAATTGCTGCGCTAATAAACTCAAACAAATGCAACGTTTCGGAGAAAACATTTATTTTCGTTAAGAATCACTATAAAGTAGGTTAAATCAATTTGATAATTGAATTGAAAATAAAACAGAAAACATTAAACAAAGCAAACTGAATGAAATTTTTAAAAAGGAACGCAAATATTATTTAAATTAACAAAATTCTTCGGAATTCAGTTTTCATTATTACATTTTATATAAGCTGACCCCTGAAACTCTTTTTGGAAACTGTTATAATAATAATAATAATAAATGCCTTTATTATGCAAGATATATACATAACTTTTCTTCCAATGCATATATTTCTTGTATAATGGGCGAAGTTCAGATAACTTACTAGAAGTCATCTGCTCTTCCACTTAACCCTTATAGACAACGCTAAATACCAATTACATTATTTAAATTAAACCTGGCAAAGTAACAAGTTTATAAGAACCTAAATCCAAGAGAACGTAAAAAACAACAGAGGAAAGGAAGTATTGCTCACACCTGATTAATTGATATTGTTTCATGATATTGATATCAAACCAGTTAGCTCCCTGTGCACAAAGTGAATAAATAACGTGGACAATATATTCAGAAAATATTATGGCTCTTTTAAAATCAATGTTCAGAAATTTTTGATTATACAAGCTGACTATTTTCAATTTATTTTTTGTCCGTTAACTCTTATTTCCTATGACGTTCCACTTTCCCCAGCCGAGCTTTTGTAAAATTGTAAAATGAAATAGATATTACATTTAATGCAACATCTATTAATTTCATTTTTAATAAATAGTAATAATAATAATGAAAATTTAATGCAAAGATTTTGAAAACTGAAAACGGTTCGTACTTTAATTCTATGTTTAGATTTTGATATCTAGTTAGAGCTTCAAGGAATGAACTACAGATTACATTTAAAAATATATTTAACAATTTAATTACTGTTGTAATATGATGTATTTTACGTGTGTAAGAAATTAGGGTTTTAGCTAATATTCATGTTTTATAATTAATCTTAAAATCAGTAAGAGAAGGTAGTGTTATTACACACCAAATTATAAATGAGTTTCTAGTTAAATTTTCATGATCCTCGTATGCATATCTAAGAATAATGAACTGATATAGAAATTTGTCGTTAGAACTCGAATAAAAACGGAGTAATTGTGCTAATTTTCTTGACAAACAACAGTATAATTTATATAAGAGGGTTGCCTTCATATAGACCTTTTAAGTACATAAATTCTACATGCTCTAAATTAAAATTTTTATGTAAATCAAAAATTCTACAGGTAACATAATTTGCAAAATCTATTTTACGTAGATTTAATAATTTGTTTAGCAGATTTATAATTAATACCTATAACTATTACCTTTATTATGCTCAAATACACAGCTCTCCTGAAAAATATAAATTTTAGTTAAACGAAAATTTTCCATTTGAAAAATATCAGTGGTGTATATTAATTATTACCCTTTATTTCCAACAAAATCGCAACTTTTTTACATATTATAATTTATTTTACTTGACTTTATAAATTTTAACTGAGGAAATCTCGCTTAAATCTACAGAAAATACAGCAGAACAAGAAACATCCAAAGCAGAACAGGAAGTAGAAATTTATCCATGAAGTTTCTAGAATACGACCCTACACTTCATTTTACGAAGGGAACAGTTAGAATGCGCTTTACATTAATTATAAGATTGTCGCATTCTTAAAAAGTTGTAAGTTTGTTTGCTTTAAACATAAATTCTAAACTGCAGGATTAGCATTCTTAAATTAACAATTATAATTAAAGTAGTTAAATTTAATGTATAAAACGCACTGTTATGGTAATAACAACTTTAATATTGTTTAATTGCTAAAAGATTCCTTTAAAAATAAAGTTTATATTTCAGTAAATTTATTTCTTCGAAAATAAGTATTTCATTATTTTTATTAAATCTATAATTTAATAACATAATTTTAAAACGTGGATAGTAATTATATAAAGTTGGTACCTGTATAATATACTATATGCACGTAGAATCTCTTTACATAAGCTTTTGCATTCACTGTAAGACTAGAGCTTCGTTGTTTGCTTAGTTAAGTCCACAAAAATTTTAAAATGCAGCAAATTAAAGGACTGTATGCATCGCTCTAGGACTTAGGATAACAAATTATTTAAGTTAGTTAAACAAACACGAAAGAGGTTGTTCTATAAACAGAATTTTCTATTTTACTTCAATTAGGAGATACTTTTATCTACAAAATTTAGCAATACAGTTCGTATTTTAAATGATTACTACCCTTTATGACGCATAAATTTCTAATTATTATCGCTTTCTGTACATATAAAAAGTCTACTTAAGATAAAAACCTAATTAAAAATGTGGGAAAGGACACTGTGAAAATGCATTATATTATACGATTTAAACCGTGCAACTTCGGGCATATAGCTTTACACAACAGTTAAATGTTGAATTTGTTTATTTTCTATATAGAAAAAAACTAGGTTTCTATTTTTAAATAATCTAATTTAATATAACTTTAATTTGTGAATTTTAATACACAATTGTCTTAAAACTCTAATTAAGAATTATTACTTAATGTATATCCTAGATTGCACAACTAAATTACATTACATTTAAATAACAACTTAACTTTTATTTAACTTATTCATATTCACCTATATATTAAAATAAAGGATTACATCAACGTTCTTGTTAAAATTTAGAAGCATTTTCTCGTACCACTTCCGTAAAACTGCCATATTTCCAGAAAAATAAAACTAAAAGTTCTATTAAGTAAGCCATTATATATATAAAGCGTAACTGTAACTAATGCCAAACATTATCATACGTTTCAATCTATCTTTCAATTTTCAAAATAATTTAATTATGTACATAGTTTAGTAAACAATTTCCAGCGGTAAACTTAAATACTATACTTAATACAAAATTAGTTTTTTTTAATCAATGTCATGAAATACACCATCCATATTTTATGCATCAAACGTAAAATTAAGATTCTACATTTTTGGAAAAGTACAATATTAAATAGTGTCAATATATCTTTAGAGCTTTTTAATTTCACAATATGTTTATTGTTTCGTATACTCTTAACGTATAATTTACTGGGTTGTTTTGTTTGTGGTTTCCTTCTTAAATATTACGGAGTGGTGATTAAGGGTCAAAACAATATTAATACATTAATCTTATGATATAAGTGTTTCACAAACTTAAATAAGAGGACTGTGATAATAGAAACAAGAAGTATATAATTTTCTAGAACATTTTATAGTATCTTCTATAAAAAACCGAGTTATGATACTTGCATCACCATATTTCGAAGAATCGTTATAGCTACAGAAGCTGAAAATTATTATATTAACGCCATAAAAGTGTTTTAAATGTTTTCCCAACTTTTTGCTTATTTTAATGTCTTGTAGATAATAAAATCTATATATAGTAATTATTGTATATATCTATAATGTAGAAATGTAAGTGTATTGATAAGTTTTAAAAATGTTTAGAAGTAAAACTCTTTATCTAAGATTTGTGTCTAAGGACAGGAAATAAACGCCATATTGAAATTTACTTCCTATTTAAGGAAATGTAATTCGGTCTTGCTAATGTCATGCTTATCTTACTTCAAGTGAATTACGAGGGGTGCTGCAATTGTTTCGGGTATAGGTATGAAAACAATGAAAGTACTATAATAATGCTTCTATTGTTTTTCAAAATATTCTCCATTAAAATCAATACACTTTTGCATGCATTCGAACCAGTTGTTGAAACAGTTTTTCCATTCCGAAGATGGATAGCAGAAATGTGAGTTTTGAATGCCTCCACGGCATTTTCAGGTTCCATGCATTTTATTTTTGACAACCGGACATAAAAGGAAATCATTTGGGCTTAAATCCGGACTTTATGGGCAATGACTCATTAATTCTATCTTTTACCACTTCAAATAGTCGACAGTTTGTGATGCTGTGTGTGACGATGCATTGTCATGGTGTAGGATAATCCGAAGCTTAATTCATGGTTTCCGGTAAGCAAATGCTTGTATACCAATCAGCATTAACCGTGCGACGATCCTCTAAAGCGACGGCATCAACGTAACCTGTAACATTGAAAAATGTTCCGACCATTTCCTGGAAACACTTCGTGAACGGACAACTTTTGTTGGATTCAATTCATCTTGAAATACCCAAACGCGTTACTGTTGATTTGTTTCTGGCTCATATGAGTAAATCCAAATTTCGTTACCTGTAATGATGTTATAAACCAAATTTGAAGCACCACAGTTAAATTTTTCAGCATTTCCTTGCTCCATTAAACACGGGCCACTTTTTGAACCTCCATCAAATTGTGTGGAATCCATCAGGTACATGATTTTCTTATACCTAAATGATCGTTGATATTTGTTTCACGTCAATGCCAAGAATCGATTCTATTTTACGATAAGTTGCATGCCGATCCATCTCAATCATCTCACGCACAGCATCAATGTTTTTTGAAACAACACTAGTTCGCAGACGACCTTCGAGAAATTCGTCACTGAGACTACTGCGACCAAACTTGAATTCTGAAAACCAGCGATAAATTGTTGTTTTGGATGGTGCATCGTTACTAAAAGCCGAAACAAGACGATCAATACATTGTTGTTGAGTTGAATTACTTTCAAAATCATAAAAAATCATTACACGGAAATGTTCGCGATTTAATTCCATTTTTGTCGATAGTTGTTTACGTTGCTCTTAAATACCTATGTTATCAAACGATGCTTTGTGCAATTGTCATTGCTACATAACTTAAAAAATGTCAAATTTTACGATAGTACCATCTCTAACAACGACGGAGGTACTCGATTCCCGAAACATATGCAGCACCCCTCGTAACAGGGATTTTATGACATTCGTAAAGGATCAAACTATTTCATAAAATATAGAAATTATTTGAAAATGGTGTATAAGTAGAGATAACAATGACATAAGAGCGACAGTTTTTAAGAAATATTGCAATTTAATTTACGGCAAAGTTTATCACTTCTTTACTACATGAAAGTTTAACTCATTTTGCACAGATGCCCGAAACCTATTTTACATTATAAACTGCACTAAAGTCAGAAATTGAACTTCTAGGATATTATAAGGAATTACTTATAAAATAACAAAAATTATTTTTCTAGTGTCGCGTTTTTAATACCCAAAATTATGCCATAATTTTCGAAAGAATTTTAAATGTACCTAGGTAACAGTATCTTTAGTACTTTGAAAATTAATGTTTCCTTGTTTATATTATAATGAAATATAAATAATACCTATGTACTATGAAGATATGATAGTTACTTAAAATAAACCGTTTTTTAATCAAGGTTAGGCCAAATACTTGTAGACATTTGAATAAACATCCAAAGCGTAAACAATACCTGAAAAGTTTGCCGACTTACCGCATTAAAAAAAAGATTAGTGACAACAAAGTGCCAAAAGCTACAAACCGACACGTATATGCAAATAAGTTCTTCCGTGAGAAACATAAGTGCAATGAACAACCAGTTTAAAACCATTGGTTGAAATTTGAAATGTAGTGAACGCCATTGAACAAACAACCCCCCCCCCAAAAGTTAATAAAAAGCCGAGCACCAA
>JAHWXV010560765.1:0-11197 GCA_024586415.1 Phrixothrix hirtus | reverse complement strand
TACTCATTACTTTACGTTCTACATATTGGCTAACTACCGAACTAACCTCACCCCGACCCGAACTCCGCAACTATTTTTGAGCTGTCGTGCACTGTATGCATTTAGGTCCATTTGTCTCAAATGACCGTAGCAGTGTTCTGTACTCTATTCATTCTTTTATTTATTTATTTATGTACAACTGGTTAAGTTATGGCCACAGCAAGTCAGCGTTGCTTGGCCAAGTTTATCGTTTGATTCACAATCATTATTTGATAAAGTGTATAAGAAAGCTTTTGTTAGAAACGTTGATTACAGATTAAACTGGCTTCAGTATTTGTAAAAATAATTCATGCAACTTGTAACGTCTCTTGACCTATGTGTCAAGTTGATTCAACTTAAGGTTATCAAAAATAAGTACCGCCCTTTCAAAATACAGGGTTTTCCGTTTTGGAACAAGCCCTTAGTTTTCCTGATCTATGCACGCCATGCTTTCAATTTGTGCAAGTAACGTAATTAGTAATTGAATTTTTAGTTAGCATCAGTTCATTAATTCTTTTTATATAAATTGTGATCTTAAGTGAATGAACACCGTTAGCATTAGAACATTTTCTTTCATTTTTGAATCTCGTTTCTGCAGTACCGTTAGCATCTGTTTTCCGCTTGACAAGGTAAGGTCCTTGATATCGAGACATACAGGGTGTCCTTCGAACATGACCTGCCTGTAGTGGTCTTGAAAACAGTGGCGCTCATGTTTACTGATTTAAACTTATTTTTCCGACAGTGTTTAGCTTCGTAGTACCGAAGAACCACACCTCGCTCCACTGTAGCTTTTCCGGCCGTGGTTAAACACTGGGATTCTGCCACTTGCGTTATTTCGATTTCGTCTTGTGACAGCGTATTTCTATGAACTGACAATTTTTATAATTTTTATAAAAATGCTCACCGTATATTAAAACACGTGAAATGCTTTCGACCTTCAGCAGAAAATGTAGGTTTGGGTATACATCCCAACAAGTTTGCAAAATATAGACTCAAGCCCACGTTGATTGCAAAATATGTTATATTTTGAAGTTGAAGTTTATGGAGGGAAGCAACTGCCAAAGTCGTTCGCTCTTAGCAACAAGAATTGTACATTGTTGTGAGTATTATTGCACCGATATCTGGAACGTACAGAAATATCGCATTGCATAACTGGTTTACCACTTACTCACTCATGCTATATTTCGTTAGAAGCACAAGCTGGCATCTGCAGACACTGTTCGCAAAAATAAAACTCATGTACCTGAAATTTTCAAGAAATCTGATCGGTAAGTATCTGGTTTATGGTTTTGCGTTTTATAAAAGATGTTACATTAGCATCAAATGCCCAAAAAAGGTAATGGCATTGGTCACGCCTACTGTGCTCCATTATCAAAGCATTATTGCATATACTTAGGAAAAATAATCCCTAAATAATCATATTTTACAACTCAACGAAACCGGAATTGATGTGGCTGTTGAATTCCGTATTACCTATGATGCATCTAGAAATACAAAACGTTGACCCGTGACTATCTTTTGCAGTGTTCTTAACATGACTGCTATCAGCGCTCATATCATCTATATAGGAAAGTTTAATAGCAACATTAAACGATAACATTTTATTCGACAGTTGGGATTGGATTTGTTGTCTGTTTGTGTGCGCGAAAGACAAAAGAATAGCTCTGTATTGTATAATAAAAATATTTATGCATTGGACAATGCCATGCACTGATACAGAACTATCTGAAGATTAGCTGAAAATATTTTAATATTACTGGTTTCTTATAGTAAATGAGACTTGCTGCATTAAATCAGCTGTTTTCATTTTACAACAAAGTTCAATATTTTGCAATTATCCTACTTTTTATAGTATTTCTTATGAATAGAAAGCAGCTAGTATGCACCACACCCTTGTAGTGCAGCAAGTTGAATTCGCTATTTATTTGTCGGTTAAAAGCTATGTATTTAATTTACGTCACAGAATAATCTATTACAAAGATTGTACAAGAGTAGGTAATGGATAGAATTCCACCGATTTACAGCTAACATTATTTAAAGTTCCAGTCAAACTAAATTTTTTGTAACGTTTCAACATATTTTGAAGTTTTTAGCTTAACACGTGTCGTTGTGATTAAGAGACAAGTATAAATTAAAATGAAATGTATAGTAGTTATGACGTTGACTATTACATTCTTAATTACTGTGTGATATACATAAACACACATATTTAAAGGGTCAAGTTTTCAATTGTCCTTGAATTTTTATTTAAAATTACAATTTATTTAAAACTGGAATAAAAATATAAGGAAGCTTAATTACTAATTACTGAGCGTGATTAACGCTACAGACCAAAGATTAGAGTGCCAATTTCATAATAATTTTAAAGTTGTTTTCAATTTTATGTTAAAATAAACAAAAAATAAACAAAGTTGGAAGAATACACTTTAATAACTTTGATAAATTACTGATGTTTTATTTTAACACTTGTTATGGGCCCAGAATTGATGATGTTAATGGAATAAATAAAAAAATGATTATATTAAAAAGGAAAATTATTAATGCGAAGTTTACTAAATAAAAATATCCAAGTTATAATGGATACACCAGGCATAAATGAAAACAGATTTGGAATTATTCTATTTAATGGCAATAACATTGATAATTGGAAGTTTGGGGTGGAATCCACGTTAAGAGCTGTAGAAGTTCACGTTCTATTAAATACTAACGATGGAAGCGCAGAAGACTGGCAGTGGTTTAAAAAGAATAATAAAGCTAGAGACATAATAATTCAAAGTGTAGCTGATTCTCATCTTAAATATATTAAAGATATTGATGAAACGAATAAAATGTTGGAAACACCGGAAATCACCTTTGCAAAAAGAGGCACGTGTTCAAAATTTTATTTGTTAAAAGAATTATTCGATTTAAAATATGAAAGACAAGTAGATTTGCAGCAACATTTTTCAAAATATGATACAATTTTTATAGAATTAAAAGGTTTAGGTGCGAATTTTGAAGAATTATAAATTTAGCCTGCTCTTTATTGTTATCCATGCCAATAGAATATGAAGCTGTTGTTACTGCAATAAGAACTGTATCCGATGATAATTTGAAAATAACGTTAGTTAAATATAGGTTATTGGAATTTCCGAGAGAATAAATTTTTTTCCAACAAAGCTAAAGAAAAATTAGGCGCCTTATTTATTGCTCGAAGATCAAATCACTGTTACTGTTGCGGAAAATTTGGCCCTTTAAAGAATGTGTGTGATGTTAAATGTTATATATGTAACAGATTTCGACATAAAGCACTAAACTGTAGAAAAAGTACCAGGAAAATCGATGGAAACTATGTTCAAGCAAATTATGAAAATAAAAAGGATACAAACTCTGTAACCAATAGAAAGGGAAATGTTCAAAGTGCAGCATTTAATACTACTTAATCAAGTGAAAATTCAACTGTGGGTGAAGACAAAATTATTTGGCGGTGTGCAGATTCAGACGCCTCGCATCATTATACTAATGACGTGAATATCCTGCTATACTAGAAGTATTCCGATAAGCCGAATCACATTTAATTAGCGGAAAAGGGAAAATAAACGGCGATATAAAGCTAATTAGTGTAGTAGGAAACAAACAAATTCCTATTATGTTGCGAAACGTATTTTGTGTTTCTGAGTTAAGAGTAAATTTATTATCTATTTCATCAATATAAAAAACATGTTTTACAATAGTATGTGTTAATGGTGCTATTTTTATCAAGAAAGGAAGCTATGTTTTTGCAAAATCTAAAGATGAAGCGTTTCAATGATTTAAAAATTATGAGGCTAGAGTAACAGCGTTGTTCTGTGGGAGAAAAATAGCAAAACTTAGGTTTGATAATGAGGGTAACTATTGTTCAAAACTGTTTACTGATTTTTGTACAGAAAGAGCTGTTCGCATAATGTATACTCCACTATATACTCCTCAGTTAAACTACGTAGATGAAATAATGAACTAAATTCTAATGGATAAGGCAAGAACAATGATTTTGAAAGCAAGCATTAATAAATGTTATTGGGAAGAATCAGTATTTATGACTGCATATATAACAAATCGAAGCCAATCCTCCTTAACTAAAAATAAAAGACCTTATGAACGATGGCTAAATAAACCATAAGTGTCAAGTATGCAAGTCCTTGGTTGTATAGCTTAGACCAGGGTACCTGATATGTTCAGAATTAAATTAGACGATAAAGGAATAAAATATAGATTTATAGGTTATGCAAAAAACGGGTACAGAATGTTAAATGAGATACAAAGCAAAATTATTTGTAGTAGAAATGTAATTTTTGATGAAGATACTTTTGTATAGTAAAAACAAATCCAAAGCTATTTAATGGTGAAAATAATAGTCTAGTTGGGAATAAAAATTATGAAAAGAGTGAAGTAGTTGAAGATATGGTAGACGCAGTAGTTAACGAAATGGTAGATTCAGTAATTGAAGAGAGTGGTTCAATAAAGAACTACAAGAAATCGAAGAGAAGTACAAAATTAACATTACATCTAAAAGATTATGAATTAGATTATGATTATCTAGCCCTATTAGGTAATTGTTGTGATGTTCCCAAATTTTATGCTGAAGCAAGAAAGGATTTAAAATGGGACCATTGCGAAAAGGTCATTAAAGGCGAACTAGTTACATTACGGTATAATAAAACGTGGGAGTTGGTTGATAAACCATAAAATGAAGAAGTTTTAAGTAATAGATGGGTATGTAGAACAAAGGAGAATGATGAATGTAAATTCACTTATAAAGCAAGATTAGTAGGTAGAGGCTTTGAGCAAGGTGCAACTGATTTATTACAAATCGATACACATGTGGCAAAGCTTTCAGCACTTAAAATTTTGTTATCAATATGTATTAATCACAGTGTTGTTTATGGAACAGTTAGATGTTAAAAGTGGTTTTTTGAATAGTATCATAAAAGGAAAGGTTTATGTGAAAATTCCTGAATGTTTAGATAAAACTAGTGAAAATTATACAAAGTATGCCTTCTAAATAGAACTATTGTGGTTCAAAACAAGTACCTAAAATATGGAATGAAAGATTTAAATTTTAAACGTTCAAAGACTGACTATTGTTTGTTCGTTTTTCTTACGCAGAGTACACGTTGTTATTTATTGCTACGAGTATATGTGGTTGATACATAAGCTGGTATATAACCAAATTTATCAACTAAAGGGTCAAATAAGGTGTAGGTGTTTGAAACTAGATTATTGTAAACCTTCTATCAAATCTATTGTTTAGTTGTTTACAAGAATGAAATTTAAAAAATCGAAAGTATTTTCCAGCATTATTGGCAAATGCCAATAGAAAGGGCACAGCATCATGATTTGTAGAAATCTTTGTAAATTATATATAAAGGTTTATTATAGTTCTATGCCTTTCCGGAATAATTATTTAACTTAAGATTGTTGTTTTTTTTTCATTTCATTCGTGTAGTTGAATTTGTATATGTATGTACGTAAATATATTTACAGGTAACACCCACGAACAAATTTAGCAATAAATTGTATTTTTCAATTAAGTACCCCAAAGTAACAGCGGTTGACAGTTATGAGTTCATAATTGAAAGAAGCTAATAACAAATAAATGTTTGTTTTTGTAAGCTCTAATTTAAAAGTTAATTGCATAAGCCTTTAGCTACCTCATTAACTTAAATAAATATATCTTTTAATTAGAGCGCATAAACGATAGGCTATAAAACTATGTATAAAAACACATCGGAATCCCAGCCTTAATTTGTTTATAAATTTTACTAGGAATAGTAAATGTTCAGAAAACAACTTCGTATTACAATTTTATAGAAATATTCGGTAATATCGTGTACTCATGGAATTTTAAAGGAAACATAATTTATACAAGTATATATAGGTATTTATAGATTTCGCTGCATCTTCTTCAGGTTAGAATTTAGTTTATTACTCTACAACCTAACCATCGTATCTATTAAATATTATCTTTTTGGTACATAATGTATTTGTTGGATTAACTTAATTTTGATACATGTTGATGTTGGTAAATCTAATTTGAAACTTCAGTTATGTAAAAGTCTCTGTGAATAAAAATGAGTAGTAGTACTTAAATATAATATTCAGATAAATCCATTTTATTCCTTTAATAAATGTTTCTCTAGGCAATGTAATCAAAGTTAGTCCTTCCTAAATTTTTAAAGATATATGAAGGGGGATTTACATATATCACCGAAATAAAGTGAATCTGCACGAATAAGTGGTATATTCTGTCATTTGTTCCTTTAGCTCTTCTGATTCCACAGCTTGGAATATCACCAAAGATCTCGTGTCTGAAGGTAACATTTCATCCAGTTGTAGTTCCAGGAAAATGTGTGAATTTCTTGTCGCATGGGGTTTACTTGTAATAAAGAATTTTACTTTAAGCAAATGTGCGATAGCAAACTAAAAGTTGTATTGTAGCTATTCCAATGTTTACCTATTCTATGTCATTGTTATTATGTAGATTAGGATATGTACCGTTAAGTATAATTTGATAATAGCTAGCGCCGCATTACTAGGCTAAATAAAGACACGGTGTATTGAAATATAAATTTATGATTTTATACTTTATTTGCATTCACTCAATTTGTGTAAAATATTTTGTTCCATTAATTTGTTATTGTGTACGTAAATTCCGTATTAATAATTTATATATCAATAAAATATGGTTAACCAACCGTTACAGACTTGCTTGCATTTATTTAGATAAGTTATGGAAACAAAAGTAAATTTATGTAATATCAACATTTCGGATGTGTCTAATATATATATTTTTAATTTGTCTTTATTTGAATTATATTAATTTGGTATTGATTATGTCTGCTTTAGCTATAGCCTTTTCGAATAAGAGGTGGATGCAGACACTATTAAAACAAAAACATTGTCTGTAAAATTTTGATCTACCGCAAATCTGAACATCTGCATACATTCATTCTAATAAATACGGGTCTATCAACAGCCGCAAATCAGAAATAATATGCGCGTCTGCTTTTGCGAAGTTTCTACTATTGTAGTCGTTCTACTAAATAAAAATCAAGAACTCCCAGCGCCCGTATTCATAATAATTTGTTCGGAGAATCGTTGTCTATGATCAGCGAGAAGTTTTCCAGCTTCTTCTCCATCATGTGTATACCATAGCGGTACTTTAACAAATCACCAGGTAGAGAATCCGCGAGCGCATTCAGCTACAATTCAACCTAAAAATATCATTCACTTTTTCGTTTGATATCATTATATTAAACGTAAATGCGGTATCTACTAATGGCATGTTAAGATTATAGTAAATGCTTTTTTAGATTTTTGCTATACGGCAAGCATATTAAAAAATAAAGTGTTAGAAATTAAAATAAACTGAATTTATAAAGTTACGCAAATAATATAAACCAAGTTCCTGTAATTACCATTTTAATTTCTAGAATCACCAGCTGAATAAGATGGGTACTAAACCCTACTACATCAGAACTCATTTTAACACTAATCATATATAAACCAATAAAATCTAATATTCCAATAATATACACCTAGATATATGTATGTATTTTTTATGATAGCTATAACATGCCATTTTTGGCACATCATAAAACAAACCCCTGACAAAAACATATATCGAGTTGTTCGAGTTGTAATTTTTATCAAGTTGTTTTGTGTTTACTATGCTTACTTTTAAAACTATAACGCACTTTAAACTCTGCGTCTGCATAAAATTTTACAGGATTCTCTACCTCCCGTATATATCTTTTCGGCATTCTATCATAATTCAAGTCGTCAAAAGCATTCAAATCTGAATTAATAATGTGTAATAAATTCTAATCACCCTTCATTACTTAATTCTCAGATAAACCATATACAAGACCAACAAAAATGCACACTGACGAGTCGCTGGAAGTGCTTCTAGTCTCTTCCAACGAATCGCCGAAAACTGCTTTAATGCACGTTATCTGTAGCGACGATCCGACTGTGAAATGAGTTACGAATATTTTTCACCAGCCGATATCCAACGATTTACGGGAGCGCGACTACGAATATGGCGGTAGGTATTCCTAAAAGTAACCTACGCTTGAGCGCTTAATCATATCGTAACGCATCACCAACTTTGTGAATTTCTTTTATGTTAGCATTAATATGCTGAAATCATATTAGTCGTAGCGCGTACATACTTTATTGTCGATGTCTAAGACGCTCCTGTTGAAATATTACATTCCTTATACCAATTCTGTTTACATTTTCTTGTAAAGGTCTCGACATATTCCCAAAATATGCCCAAAAGTAATTTTAATGCCTTATGTAATATGCTATTCAGTAGGTTTTGGTTGCACTGTATGGAATTACAACTTAAATGTCAGGAGAAAAAGTGAAAAAATTCATGCTACATGATATTTGTGAAGCTTTTGACATGTTGGACGTAAAACCTTTGTACACTTACAGGGAATACCAATATCGGGAAAATTCAAACAAATTTTAAACTTTATGGATTTATAGAGCAGTCAGTGTAACAACATTACATCTCTATCAATGAATGATCTTAATACCTACGTCAACTTTTAGCACTTACGATACACCATTAAAAACTAATATTCACGTTTTTTAATATCTTCATTGGTTTTTGAAATAATAGCACAAGCATATACGATTAGCGCATTCTTTAGTGTGGCTCAACCCTGACAGACTAGCAATTAGGTCGCATTAAACGCTGAAGTCCTCTACAAATCCATGAAGTGCATATTCTTTGAATTGTCTCGTTGCCGGTGTTCCCTTGTGAGCGTATTTTGTATAACAACGCTAGAATTATTTTTGCAATAAGTATTTAGCTAAACTGTTCAGTAAGACAGTGTTTTGTTAACAAAGAATCTGAGAGTTAAACAAAACAAGGCCGTTGAAATATAATTTGACTAAAACATTCTTAAATACAATAAAATGCTAACAGACAGTAATTATTATATAGCATCGACTTGATAACAGAGCCCTGAACTTTCGAAATCTCACGGAACATAATTTAAATATGTTACCAACTGATTATTAACTCTTTTGTATTAATATGTGATTATTTATTGGATCATCAGAACTTCAGTACCTTGTTTTTTAGCCAAAATAACCCACTATTGTTAAAAGTAGCTGTTAATGTAACTACTTCGCTGACATCAGTTTCCTGAATAAAAAACATTCTAATTATTATTAGTTTTTGAAGAACAATATATAGAACAGTAACCATACAGGTCAATTTGCTATACAGATTACTAAAAGAGAATTTTTTCAATAATGAATGTATCGGACATTTCAATGTAATTATATTAATATGTGTTAGTGGCTTACCTATACAATTATCTAAATGTTAACAGAAATTTATAAATCAATTTACTTAGTTCATAAAAGGTTTCCATTTTCTGTGAACCACATTAGTAAATTTAGAAGTTAAAAGTAAAAGTTTAACTAAAAGTCAATTTCCATATTTAATGTAAATTTAGTTAAGTTCGATTATATCGGAAATAAGATTTAATCTTTAAATTGAACTGTCTCTTACAGAATCGTTTTAAGGAATGTGCCTTTTTAAATATGTCTAAACATAAATATTAATTTTAACAAAGATATTACAAATAACTGAAATAAACGTTAAATTAGTATTACGCAGCTATTTTAGAAATACACATAGATCGACGAACAGTAAACGTCTTATAATATAACACTTGAAGGAATAAATTAAATTTTGTCAAGTGTATTTAATTGGCTGCATACATAAACACACCCTGGTTCTTAAGTTGATGATATACTTTTGACAATATATTCTACTTATTGAAATAGACAACTTTTCCAAATACTTTTTTTGAAAATATTCAAAAATGAGCAAGAAAGAAGATAGAATTTACTAATAATTTATTACAATAGTACGGTCCTGATAAGTTCCTGCATTTTTGCGTATGCCTATGTTTGTTTTTTGTTTGTTCACGTCTTTGACATTTGAATTAGTCGTTAACTTGTGGCATTAACTTGCTTAAACTCTAAAATTATTTTTTGATAATTTAAAATCTTTATATGAATAATGAACTAGTAAATATGCTACGGGAGTGTCGTTAAAATGGCGGTGCTGCTTCTCGCTTATACAAAGAACGCTTTCATCGATTAATCCATTCCAACTTCGAAGTTTTATTAATCTTGTTCAACGTGTTAGGGAAACTGGTGATTTACGTGAACATCGTGGAGGGCAAGGTGAAAGACTAGGAATGAATGTCGGGAACGAAGAGGAAACCATAAATCTTGTCGAGGACGATCCAACAATAAGTACTTGAGAAATGGCAGGCTAGATTAATATAAGCCAAACTATAGTGTGGAAGACATTACTCATGAAACGTGTCCAAGCACTACAAATCGAAGACCACTCCCGCAGAATTAAATCCTGTGAATGGATCTTGAATAAGCATACCGAGGACGAACATTTTACAAAGAAGATTTTATCTACGCACGAGGTCACGTTAATGCGAAATCAAATCACTACATGTAATTTAGAGAAACGATTTTCAGTGCAGTTTTTCAGTGTGTGGACGGGAATTGTAAATCGAGTACTTTGCTGGAACATTTAATGGGTGAATTATATTTGGAATTCTTACAAAATCTTCCTGCGCTGTTATAGGAGGTACCATTAAACATCCGGCAACACATGTGACTTTTACAGGATGGGGCATCATCTATCCACTTTGGCCGGGAATTGCGTGAGTCTTTGGACCCCACTTTTCCGAATAAGTGGGTTGGTCGCAATGTGCCAATTGCATTGCCACCTAGGTCACTAGATATTAACCCGTGTGATTCCTTTTGTTAAGGTATATGAAGAGTTTGGTATTTCAAACGGTAGTAAATACACTAGAAGAATTGACTGCCAGGGTAAATCAAGCTACGCCAACAATACGGGGAAACAGCATTCATTGTTGCGTGCCGTTGAGGGGCAGTAGTGATTATGTCGTGCAAACTATTGCAACAGGCTAATTTAAATTTTGTACGAAACTGCACATTTGGTGTATTTATAATTTAATTAGAATTGATTAAGCAGGTTTAATGGGTTAATAAAATTTTAGGTACAAGGGTTTTTGGGAATTCTTAATTTTCGATGCGGCACTTTGAATATTGTTTAGATACCGCTGGCATTTTAAAGGTGGCT